>JAOTOL010001293.1:0-160000 GCA_034440575.1 Imbricaverruca yamaguchii | reverse complement strand
CGCTTCCTTATAAAAGCAGCACGTCTGTCGGTGTCAAGGGTGATAAGATGGTCGATCGTACAGCGATTTTTTCTAAAAGCACACTGAAAATTTACTAAAATCTGTCTGTCCTCCAGGTAACAAGATAAGAGGACATTCACCATTTTCTCCATCAGCTTACATAGCGAAGATGTTAACGAGATAGGACGGTAGTGAATAGGATCCTTTCCATCCTTCCCGGGTTTCAGGAGTGGAATAACAGTGGCCTGTCGCCAGGCTGCCGGGAAATTTCCGGTTTTCCACAGCGAATTTAACGTGGACAGTAGAACGTGCTGGGCACAAGGTGCACAAGGGTTGAGGATGCTGAAGCAGAGGACATCGTAGGGCGCTTCCCTAGCCGTGCCTCTTGCCACTTTTCACTCTCCCGTTCGACGGGCAGGGTGACGTCCGATGGGACGTTCAGAGGCCCCGAAGTATCCTCCGGAGTGGTAGAAACGAGCTCTTTCTGTGATGGTCCGAGTACTTCGGACGTCGGTGATGAAATATCATGTGTTCCAAGATGGTGAGGTGTTGGCGTTCGTTTCATTGGCGAAGGGACAGGTACACCGAAGTTTCGAAGAAGAATGCGTAATTGTTCTATGAGATCACTTGCGTTTTTAATATTGGCATTCTGTAGAGCCAGTGCAGAGCTGTTTACTTTTGCAGCGTACGAGATTACGGGGTGAGACATTTCGTAAATTTCCCTAGCCTCTCTGAACGTGATTTTCTGGGTGTGCTTTATCGATATGATATCTTTTTCCCTCATGTAACTTGGACAGGTTTGATCGAATGAAACGTGGGGAGTTTGACCCTTGCCACAGTTTGTGCAGGATGTCATCTCGGAGTTGCAGGACTCATTGGTGTGGTCGTAAGAGGCACACCTACCACACACAGGACGATTTCGGCAATACTGATTGGTATGTCCGAACCTCTGACATTTGAAGCATCTCATTGGATTTGGTAGAAAAGTACGTACCTTGACGCGAATGTAGCCAACGTGGATTTCAGTGGGGTGATCTGTAGTATTGAATGTTAGGATGACATTGTTAGTTGCGATCATGTCTGGCCATCTCCTCACCTTCATCTTCCTTGCCCCGGTCACACCAAATTTGGGCAGTCCATCTACGATTTCTTCTTCAGGCACATCTCTCAAGTCGAAGCAATTTATCACACCTCGTGAGGTATTTTTTGTTTTGTGAGGCTCTATGCTGATTGATATGGTCTCGTCGATTTTCCCGCCATCCTTCCGAACACTATATATCAACTCGGACACTAGCAATGCACTCTCCGCTTCTTCTGCATGTGCGAATTCTACCTCCAAGGAGCCGTCTCTGAACTTTTCGCGGAAAACCTTCCAAAATCGGTCGCATCGGTCGCGTCGCTGGAACGGCGACAACGAGGCGAATAACTTTGTCTGTCCTCGGAAAATAAGAATACGTGGGACAGTAGGACGACTGGTCTGGCCCCTACGGAAAGGAACAAGGAGGACTTTTGTGTTGGTAGATGCCATACATTATGTTGTCTCGGCTCCTCGAGCGCCCCACCCCTAAGGGGCCCTACTGGGGAGTCTGGGTCCCGCGAACCCGGCCGGGAGAGAGAGACTCACCACCCCGAACAGGATCCAGCGCCGCCCGCCCCTTGACTCCGGCCGACCGGGCCGGCAGGCACTGGGAAACCCAGGCCCCCAGCCCGAGGCGACCTATCACTTGACCCGCGTAAGGCCCCACGGGCCCGCCCGCCCCTCCGGGATATCAGGCCCAAAGAGGTATGTTGGTCCCCGGTCACAACTAGCACCGTGCGACGAAGGACCTCAACCTCAGAACTCCGTCAACCCCGGGGGACGGGCCGAGGGGGCGCGGCTACCCCGATAAAACTGAGCTGGTGGGCAGGACCGGCGAAGTTGCCCTGCCTGCTCATAGTAGGGATAGTTGGTGTTGCAGGGCCAGATGAAGGACATGGATGTGGGGATAAAATTGGGATTGGAATGGGAACGTACGGATGGAAGGACGAGTGAGGCACTCTTGGTCTGACCTCTCCCCGGTCGCCTGGTGGTCTGGCTGCCGGATCCTCGAGGTACGCAATCCCCACCACCACGTAAAGATGATGCCTCGTCGGGGGGAAGTCAGTAGCTAAAAACGTAAACAGAGCAGGTGAATAGTTTTCAGTTCAAACAGGTAAACGGCTGTCAGAACTCATCCATGCCCGATGGCTCCGCGTCTCAGATGTGAGCGTGTGACGCAGCACAGTACCTCACCGCCTCCGTCTGAAATGCATTCAGCGGGTTTGTGAAGACGTCCGCACTTGGTGTCATCGCTGAAAATGTGTTCGTTACTCTTAATAATCTGTTAAACAAGCCACACCTAATGGTTTCTGCACGTGCATACGGTACATGGAATAAAACAGGTGGCCTATTTCTCCTGACTGGGACACATAATCCAAAGTTTTGCAATAACACTGATGAGTCCGTTCTCCCACATAAAACATTTCGTAAGAACCTGATGTCGGATTGTACGCGACGAGTGGACACAGATGTCATGTTATCAAAGCGAAGAAGGTCCTGATATTGTAGAGATTCCGGTCGAGGTGCGGCACTACTGTGTTGGGAAAACCGCATTAAAATTTTATATTATAACATATCTGTCCTGGTGAGATGTATTGAGGCTGCGCCTGCCCAGATGACGGGGCAATACTGAAGGCGAGACCTAATGTTCGCGTTATATGCCGCCGACAGAGCAATTTTCGAGAATTTGCTACCAGGAACCCCTGCTTGCTTTGATATAATAAAAGTCCGAGAGCTCGGTTCGCAGATTACACAGTTTTTGCCACATGTTGTGCGAATGTCAATTTCCTGTCCAGGTACACACCCAGGTCTCGCAGCACAGTCTCACGCTGCAGCGTTGCATTGTGTACCTTATATTCGAAGCGCACATTGTCTAGCTTCTATCATCGCTTTGCCAACTTTGTGCAGTATTCGGCATGTGTATCCCATATAGGGGAGACTGGGGTCAAATGTAACACGGGGCAATTGTAACAGTAGCCATGGTTCCGAAACCCGCTGATGGATGGCGCTGGCGGCAGTACTGGATGTGCACAGTCAGCTGTTTCCTTTCCTCACAGGGTTTCACGCCGTTGCGACAAGTGAGTCGAGTGCTGTTCACAATTATGTGTTTTTGAGGGTGTGTTGTAAATTTGATGATTTTGTTTAATTATTAGCTCATTCACGTATCTCACTAGATATGGATCTAAGAGTTTGATTGAGCGGAGTGGGGCTAATTAGCCAAAAATGTAGCGCCGTAGCTGCCGCCCACGCTGCCGTGTTTTGCATCAGTTTCGTCTCTAAGATGGCGCGGCTTGGCGGGCTCAATTGTAACATTTTTGCTGGGGTCAATTGTAACAGTGTTACAATTGACCCCTATGGCCATACTATTAAGTATGCATTTACTACAGAATGTCGTTGGGCGCTGGTCAAGTAATGTTTCCGATTTTCAGACGATGCCTCGCTCTCGAGAACGAACATCTGACCGCGGGACCCGCCTGGAGACAGCCCAGGAAGCTGTTGCCGCGGTTATGGAAGGCGGGTTGACGGTGAGAAAAGCCTCAGCCCAGTATGGAATGTGTCATGTGACGTTGTCTCGTTACGTGAAACAGAAGAAAGAAGGAATGGATATCACAGTCGGCTACAACCCGCACAACAAGGTCTTTTCACCAGGCGATGAGAAGATACTCACTGACTATCTACTCAAATCATCGGAGGCGTTTTTTGGTCTGACGCCGATGGAGGTCAGGGTTCTCGCCTACCAGTGCGCGATGTCCCGAGATATGAAAGTTCCCAGTTCCTGGACGGATCAGAGACGAGCAGGAGTCGACTGGTTCAACTCCTTTCTGAAGCGGAACCCGCAGCTCGCCATTAGGTCACCGCAGGCCACCAGTTTGGCACGTGCAACCAGCTTCAATCGTGAAAACGTGAAGAACTTCTTCGATAAGCTGTGGATCGTTCTCGCAAGACACGAACTTGATCCGTCAAAGATATGGAACCTTGATGAAACTGGCTGTACGACAGTGCAGAAGCCGACGGCAGTGGTGGCTGGGAAAGGCGTGAAACAGGTGGGAGGACTCACCTCGGGAGAGCGGGGACATCTCGTTACCATGTGTGCTGCTACTAGCGCAATGGGCAACACTGTGCCACCGATGCTCGTGTTTCCAAGAGTCCGATACCACGAATGGTTTGTTCGTGGTGGACCGGTGGGTTGTATTGGCACTGCAAACAAGTCTGGTTGGATGACTTCGGAGCACTTCGTGACCTTCATGAAGCACTTCATCCTACATGTGAAGTCGACGCCCGAGTCACCGGTGTTGCTGCTACTCGACAACCACGTGTCCCATCTCAGTGTGGAAGTCCTAGACCTGGCCAAGGACAGCGGAGTAATTATGCTCTCCTTTCCTCCTCACTGCTCCCACCGCCTCCAGCCCCTGGACAGAAGCGTGTACGGCCCGTTTAAGAGAAGCATATCTACTCACATGGATGCGTGGATGAGAAGCAATCCAGGAAAAACTGCCAGCATCTACGACATCCCACAGATCGCTGCGGAGGCCTGGGTATCGGCGTTTACCCCAAAGAACATCCAGAGTGGCTTCCGGACAACAGGCATCAGTCCGTACAATCCAGACATATTCACCAACGAAGACTTTGCACCAAGCAACGTTACAGACCGACCCAGAACGGAACTGACTGCACTCTCCGCCAGCCATACATCCGAAGGCGAGACCACAGATGACATAGCACATCCTGCAGATTCTGAGCCATCGGGTATCGGACAGGCTGGTCCACCGGTGATCGGACATCCTGGTCCATCGGGAATCGAACACCCTGGTCCATCGGCGATGGAACAGCCTGGTGCATCGGAGATCGAACAGCCTGGTCCATCGGGAATCCAACAGCCTGGTCCATCGGAGAGCCAACAGCCTGGTCCATCAGCGATCGAACAGCCTGGTCTATCAGGGATCGCTTCGACACCGCTCACCCCTGAAGACATTCGGCCTCTGGCCAAGGCAGGCCCAAGGAAAAGCATCAGTACGGGACGGAGGAAGCGAAAGGCTGCAATTCTGACAGATACGCCAGAGAAGAGAGCGATCGAGCTAGAACAGAGTCGAAAGAAACGCAAACAAGCACCGAAAAAAGCTCAACCTCAGCATGGACAAGCACGAAGAGAAGAAGACGAAGGCAAGCAGTAGTGATGACGCTGAAGAAGTTTTCTGCCTTGTGTGCGTCGAGAGTTTTAATACCAGTCGATCTAAAGAAAGTTGGATCCGGTGCGAGATGTGCGCGATGTGGGCCCACGAGGCGTGTACCGCTGTCGAAAAGTATGAGGCGTACATATCTGAAAACTGTGAATCGGACACCGAGTAGGCGACCACAGACCGAGCGTCACAGATATTGGAAATGTTTCGAGTTGTGATGTTTGATGTTTTGCCCTACTTCAGTACAAATAGTCAAGAAGTGTTTTAGGTCTCAGAGCCCTGCTAGTTAGTTTGTTTAGCCTGAGAAGCTGGGCTTTTTAATCCACAAAGACCTACGGGTGCAAGAGCTTTGATCCGTTACGTAGTCGCATTTCTATGATGTGGTGTTGGTTTTTGTCCTGAGAAAGGTGGAGCTGTGATTTGTATTCCAGGAAGAGCTCAGAGAGTAAGATACAATTGTTTTTCAATACAAGTTGTTTTTGATAAAAGTGGCTTTCACCGCAGCATTCGTTAACATGGTACAATTGACCCCGGGTGCTGTTACAATTGCCCCGTACATGGGGTCAATTGTAACACCTGAAGTGACTTTTTTTAAACCAAAAGTTCGACACCTTAGGTTATGTATTTATAAATATTTTCACATACGCAGCAAGGGCAAAACATCAAGGTTTGTGAAAATTCAACAAAGTGTTCTCCAGCGCAAAACGTTTTCGCTCCTGACTCGAAAATGTAAAAACTGTTACATTTGACCCCGGTCTCCCCTAATCATGACACGCTTGCGAAGTAACGCTGGGATTGTTTGTAGTTGACAGCATACGTGTACTGCGTGTGCACCCTGTATCCTAATCAGGGTAGGTTACAGTAATTGTCATGGGAGAGGGCTATTTATCCGAGGCGCAATTTCTTAGGTGTACCCTACACAAATACCTGAAGGAGCTAAGCGAAAATCTGTTCCGCAGAGACGGGCGTGTACTTAAGCACATTCAATGGTGCTTCTGGCTGACAAATATGAATGGGAACATTCGAGTCTTCCCGGAGGGGCGCAGGTTCCATGGGGACATATCCCTGAATCAACCGACCATCCCTGAATCCGCACGACCATCCTGCAGGACATAGGTTGATGCTCAGGCAGGGGTGTTGCTATATATTCTTTCGAGTGGACAAATGCCACATCAATGTTAGCTTTGTCCCCTCCAATGATTTCAAGCCCTACCATGGGACCCCATAGAGTGAGTTCCCCCAATCAATCTGGGCCTGCCCATTGACTTCTTGTATTTTGGCCTCCTTCACCCCTCCCCCTCCACCTGGATAATTTTCAGAAGTCATCATCCATGCGCTCAGGACTTCCTCTTTAATTGTAGTTATTTTTATCAGCCCGGGATGTCTTCCAAGGGCGTAGCCAAGAGGACAGTTGTTGATTCAGGATTGGCACGGAAGGGTCATGTCTGGAGACATTGGATGTTCCCCCAGGTGTGCCTTCCGTTGAAAATTTCGAGACGGGTGCAATCGATGGTCTTGGAAGGGAGGCTTCGGATGAAAATTCAAGGGGTGCACTGAATGTTACTAAAATGATGGGACCACTCAATTTCTATGGTTACCTTTTATGTTTGAACAATATAACACAAAAAAGGTACTTTGAGGTTGGTAACATAGCATAAAAAGAATTGTTTAAATAATAGAATAGAAATGCACCATAACCTAACCTAGCCTAGCCCAACCTGCCTTTGATGAAACAAATTCCGCAAAAATTAAATTGTAAAAAGTTAAAGCATTTTAGGTTCTCACAATTTTCTAAATTCAAGAACCTCACGAAATCTAACCTAACACAGCATAAGTTGTTTTTGAAAAATGATCGGTAGATTTTAGTTTAAGGTGTTTTTGATACCTTGTTTTATTGTTCTTGTTGTTTTTGATACCTTCATAATACCATGTTCATGAAGGTGAGTAAGGTGATTGGATTACTAATTTTATATGGAAATAAATATTTTTCAAATATATTTTGACAAATGTTTCAACCTAAGAACATAAACTACCATCACCTAACCATATCTAACCCATTTGTTTCCCTTATGAAGGCAAATGTGTGTAAAAGTTTCATTGGTTGGTTGGCTGGTTACTTGGGCCTACGGCCACCTTGATTGTGTTTTTCATGCGGTGCCCTTGGAAACTGTTCTTGTTACTACTTTAAAGCACAATAATATCAAAACTTTTTAATACTCACATTTTCATGATAAAAAAAAATTTTCTTCAGAAAAGCTCATGTTCGGCTTGATTAGGAAAGGCTGGGTTAGGTTTCCTTTCTAATGGTGAGCATTTTCAGAAAATAAAGTGCCTAACATTTGTATAAATTTATTTAAAAAATTCCAAAAGGTAGGTTTGGCTAGATTGATTAGGCATTTTTACGCATTCTTTTTCATGATATATTACCTAACTCAATGCAGTTTTTGACATCATTTTGCTTACAGCACGAAAGGTACGCGTTTGCACATAAAATGGGTGGTCCAATCATCTTAGTCACCTTCATAAGCATGGTTTTCTAAATAAAAATTCAACAACATAAAACACCATAAATGGAAAATTTACAAAATATGTTGTATTTTTTGGGAAAACATTTTTGAAAACTTTTGAAAAGCATTCCAACTGAAAAAAAAACTAACCGAACCTAACCAAACCAAACCCATTTCTTTGCTGTATGGAGGCAAGTGTGTAAAAACTTGTCTTGTTACTACCTTAACACGCGCCCTGGAGGACCTCGGAAAATTACGCGCACTGGAGGGGGGGGATGCCGCCCCCTAAGATCTCGGCTCCTACTGAGGCTAGAGCAACGGCATTCGAAGGGTGGATGGGCACGATGGTGAACTCTGTTATGTGCAAATTTCATGGCCTTAGAGCAATATCTCCAAGGTTAAATTAGGTCAAAATAGCAAAATTTTCTGGTTTCGTGTGGCTTGGCTTGTCATTGTTATGGATCGATGTGATTGTGTATAAATGCTCCAAAATTGGCATTAATGGTGTTTTGGACATTACTAAAGATGCAATACAGATGCCAAATCCGCCATTTGACCTCAAGTCACCTATCTAAGGGCATTTTTTCAGGTCATTACCCGCTCCAGCTACCGGAACCGGGCTGCCCATCCGACTGCTCCGTTGGGCGGCTCAGCACAATCGGCTTCGCAAAGAAAGGAGTGAAATACATGAATAAAGTATGGAAATGCTTAGGCACACAATGGCAAACAGTAGATTTCGGGATGTATAGGGCGTAACATGCAAAGTGACATCAATCGCATAACAATCATTGACATTTATGACAACATTCCAGTTGACCAAGTTGGTTCCATTAGCCTGTCGTGAACTTGACCTGACTTGACCTCGGTGACGTGACATAACTTTGAAACAATATAACATAACAATATACATGAAACAAGTGGCTAGTTTTGCCAAGAACACTTCATTTTTGCCAATATACGGGAAGCGCATCAGTGCCGATATTTGCGGTCTGGTCCCGATAATTTTTTTTTGAATTTAGCGACCCGTAACTCGAAAACTCTTCGGTATATTTTCATTTTTCTTCCTATAAACAACCCCGGGCTCATTTATAAGCAAGTACACAAGCAATTGCGTATATCAACCGGTGAAATCTGGAGTTATCTACGAAAAACCGGAGGGGTGGGCGGATTTTGCCCCTCCCCCTCCAGGGCGCGTGTTAAAGCACAGTAATACCAGTTCGGTTAGGTAAAACTAGTTTCGGTTGTTAAGGCGAAAATCTTGTTCTAAAAAAGTTCCAAAAAATGGAAATGCTTACTTCAAAAACAGCTGACGTTAGATTACGTTAGGCTGGGTTCGGTTTTTATATTTGGGAATATTTTCCAAAAAATGTACTGCTTACAATTTTTGGAATTTATTTGTTTTCGATTCTTTTTCTCCAAAGGGAGGTTCTGATATGCTAGATTACATTATGTTGGTTATGGTTATTAAGTTGTGGTATTGATTCACTAATGAGTGAATGCATACAATTCCCACTGGTGTCTAGAAGCTACATCATAACCTTACTTCTATAACGTATATCACAATAACCCATCTCGATTCTATTGCTCGCTATAGAAGTCCATTAATGAAAGTGTTACTTGATGACCTTGGTTAACAGAAAGAAGTCCTTTGAACCATATGCTGAGTCCTTCACAGTGTTGCTCCATCCATCTCCAACTCCAACCATGACGAAACTTCAGGAGCGCATTCATCTCCAACTAAGCTTGTGGAAGAAGGTATGTATTGCAACAAAAGTACTATGATCTTAATTCCATTGTGTCCCTGTTGCCTAATGGTCGATGCTTGCCTATCCATGTTGCAGATGTTTGACTTTCCTCAAACTGGAGAACTTGAGAGTTGAAATCACGTTTAAGTGATGAACCGATGAGCTATTCCTCGACGTTTATCTTGCAGAATTACATGGCACAGTGGCGTGCGGAATGGGAAAGGGCCATTGTGGGCAGTTGCCCACTGACAAGTTGACGGGGCCCCCAATAATCGCGTCCAGCTCCGGAAATAAAATGCGCTAGTCTCCCTAGAAGTCGCGTTTGGGCCCTGAATAATCGCTGGTTTGTTGGTTGAACATTGGTTTTACCACACGTCGACCGTTGATTCATGTAGCGTCGCCAATCCATCACGCCAATTGGCAGCGAGCGTAGAGTAGCGACAGGCAAGACTCGAACCAAAATAATCGCACCGGGGCCCTAAAAAATCACATCGGGTCAAAATAGTCGCGCACGGGCTTCTCAAAAGGACTCTGGGACCTCAAAAGTTCCCACGTGGCCCCCTGAAAACCGCGCTGGGGCTCAAAAGAATTGCACTGGTGATAAAGAAAATCACGATGAAGGCCACAAACGGTCGGGCCGGAACCCCTGAAAGTCACGCGGAGAATGGGTTACCAATAATTCTCAACATTCCGTCGGAAATCCCAAAAATGAATGTCGGTAATCCAAGGTGTACCGAGTGTCGCAAAAAGCGACAGGGTCTTAAAATATGCTCTGCAACTCGAAATAAACAAACCGGAAGCGCTAAATAAAAGCATAACGGAAGCCCTCAATGCACATCAGGATCATAAGACCGCACGGGGTGTCAAAAAGGGAATTGATGGTAGACAAGGAACAAAAATAGCGGGCAATAAATATAACATCTTCGAAAAAAACGTCTTCGAAAACCCGTCTACACCTCAAAAATACTATCTGTGTATGACAAGCAACAAAACTGTACAAATAATTTCGGGTCTCAAACGTGTTCTGAGCCCGTAACAAAAATTGGCTGGAGCCCTAAAACACATACATAGAAGAAGAAAAACGCAACGGGTAAGCAATGCGAACACCTAGGGAGGGTCACGGCTCAGTAGCCAATCTGAGAGCTTATTTAACCAAGGAGATGAGGTGCATGAAAGCTCAGTGTGTCCCTGGATCAGGGGAAGATGTGGGAAGAAGAGAACTAATACATCGAATTGAATTCATCGATTATTTTTTTTTCAAGCGAGTCGCCATACCAGGCTTTCCATATGTCAAATTTGGCACAAGACTATCGTGTGACAGTATAAATTAGCAAAACGTGGGAGGCCTAACAGAAACCGAAGAAGCGCACGTAGTGTGGCGAACGACAGACGGAAGCGAACGCACAGTGGACGGTGTGCTCCGCGGACCTGATTCGTCACAGTGGACGGTGTGCTCCGGGACTCCGGTCCGTTACGGCGGGCCATGTGCTCCGCGGCACCGGGCCGCCAGAGTGGACGGTGTGCTTCGTGGCCCTGGTCCGCCATAGTAGAATGTGTACTCAACAGCCCCGGTCCGCCACACTGGACAATGTGCTCTGCGACCTTACCCAGCCACAGTGGACGTCAGGGTTGAAAAAAAATGTTTTTTTTCCCTGGATTCTTGCTATCCATAGCATTATCCTCTTCACAGAATTGTCCTCCATGTTGCTTCCTTCATGTGTCTTCAATTTTGATGTCTGATGGCATTGTTTGACAACGAATTATCCTGTGGTAAAGTTCTCAAGATTCACCTGAAACTTCAAAGTGAGATTCTGATGGCAAAGTTTGAAGGAAGATATCCTTTCCGTAGTCCATAACTCAGAAATTGTCCTATCGTCATCCAGGATTGCAAAGTATAAATGTAACCCCGGCAGACGAGATGTACTCGACGGCCCTGGCCAATCAAGGTGAACGGTGTGGAATTGGTCGCGGCTGTGCATAAACTTTCCGAACAGTTTTGTGTACATTAGTTGTCACTTTCTCTGCATTATATCGTTCACCTAACCATAAATGGATACTATGCACCCATGCATTAATGTCACCAATGCGTTAATATTTCACAATTCGTCGCAGCCATTGAATCTGCTTTAGACACAGCTTCTATTGTTCTACATTTCGATCAATGGATATTGATGACATCAGAAAAAGAAATTGTCAGCAGCGAGACTGACCTTATTTCCACTAAGGTAATGATTACAGGTACTGACAGCAGCGCGACCAGACGTTATTTTGGATGTCGCACCCTTGTGGCCTTATTCGTGTCCCCCGCACCTATATGAAGACTCCTTTCGTATGCCATGTGTTCCTACTGTCTGACATCTTGCACTTCTATATTTGTTGTTTATGTGCTTTACATTTGCTTCACATAATAAGGTCCAGTCACACGGAGTCGGGTTATTTCGGATCATTGTCTGTTCACATAATGTCATGGTACACTACTTCGGTGGCTCTAAAACCGAATTAAGATTTCAATTAACAAGAAGCAGTAGCATTTGGCATAAGACGACATTGCGGGCACAATGTCGCCCCTCGCCGCTGCTGACGCGCACAAAAATCCCAACTCCACACAAAGGACGGCAGTGTAGAATATGCATAATAATTGACCTGACGTAACACCATTGACCAGGACACATATTTGAAAGCGGAATGTCTATATCAATTTTTATCATGTTCTGCACGAAAAAGGTTTCTCCTTACTGCGATAAGAAGAGATAATTTGACCTAACCTCTGTTAAGTAACCTTATTTTCATTATAATTTTGTTAAAGCAGAATTATTCGATTTCATGAAAGAATATTTTGATCTGGATTTGGTGCTGCTATGCTTAAACTACATTGCGAATTGGGTCATTTTGGAGAGGCGGGAATATTATCCTCCTTGATCTGTCCCAAGTCAATTTCAAGGGATATTTGAAATTAAATTGGTGAATGAGGTCCAGAAGATAAATATGGTGAGCCCAAGCACCACCAAAGGTATAGAGAACTTCCCACTTAACCTTTTGGAGGGAAAGGATTACAAGTACCAACAGGGTTGCAGTAAGAATGTTCCTGTTGCGGCACACCTGGTGCGTGGACCATTCCAATCCCACCAATTTGAAAACTGTTGATTTCTGACATTATTCCCATTTTCCGAAGTTTTGCACTTTATATTTCCGACTCTAGAGCAAAGAAGCCATTCGAGCCGACATTTCCATTTCAAGATCGTCGGATGGCACTTCTAGGAATCTCCTGGACTGACCTTTTCGGACTCCTTGGCCGTGATCGGAGAGGCGTGTACCCAGTGTGGCTTACTCTTGCTATTGGTTTAGCCATTGGGTACGGGTGAAGTTTTTAAATTGTTTTAAAAATAAATAGTAGAACGATTGCGTTGATTGATGTATGTGACCCGTCATGCATTTTAGTTTGCTTGGTGTCGTGTGTGGTGACTGACTAGACTCGGCGATCACGCTGACTACGTTAACGTACATGTTTGATCAGAGGACATTGTTTTCGATTGCTGTGCTTTTGTGGAAGTTATGCCCCCTTCCCGACCTTGAACTCACTCCACCAAAACTCTGGCTTCGCCCTTCCTAATGTTAGGCACCGAGGAAATGCCTTCACCCTTCGTCATCACAGTCCAAGTTCTGCTGTGCTCCAATGCTCCACCAAGGCCGGTGTTTTAGCCCGCATATGGCCGCATACGTATATTATTTAAGCCGTTGCGCGTTTGTTGGTGTGTGGAGTGAGGGGAGGATGACGGTGACGTTGAGGATATAGATGACGTTGACGATAACGATAGACCCGAGTCCACTGTATGACATTGTAGTCACATGCTATGACTCACAGTCTCTATGTTGATATGTACTGTGCATTGATCATTTGTTTATGTGGCTTCACCTGTTACTGGACGATTTTCCCGTTGGCAAGGATGCTGAATAAACATAAACATACACATCGTCAAATACAATTCAAAATATTTTAGGTCTGAAAAACATACTGAATGCCGTCCACCATATCTCGAACACGAATTTTCAAAATTAACACCCTCATCTCTCAGATTTTGATGAAAATTGGCATACGGGGTTACCTGAGGCCATGGATCAATTGCTGATCGTTTCAGCTCAATCAGACCAGCAGTTAACGAATTATTGCCTGCGGGGTTTTTCTAAGTTCGCACTGAAGGTCAAACTTCGAGAGCAGATATCTTAGTGCAATGTAGGTATCAATGATTTTTTAAAAAAAAACTATATATCGTTGGATTCGCAATGAGCTCGTCTCTCGATTTCTGGAGTCAGTTTTTTGGTTTGTGGACATTTTGAACACATTTTGAAGATATGTAATACCAGTTCCTGCAGCAAATATTGGATGGCTTATGTGAAAAAGACGCCTAAATTTGCTGGCTATTCAGTAAACTTTGTCTCGCCGATGCCTGTGAAGCGTACAATACCAAATATGATACCTAGACATTTTACATATGTTGCTAAGTCACTTGCTTCTCATATCCAGCGCAGACATATTTTGACTAAGTATGGCTGATATAGTCAACAGCAAACATCGTTTAAAGATATTTCGCATAGGGGATGAATGGTTGCCATTTTCCTAAGTTTGTGTTCGCTTCAGAAAGCTGGGGATGAACACTATGACCGCAAATTTGCTGCATAAAGGCAAGAGAGATCAAATCTTGACGCTGTATTCTGGGTTAATAGTCTGGCGAAACAACGAGGAGAGCCGTTTTTGCAAATCATCAGATTGGTCACTTAATTGAATGAAACACAAACATGCTCATTTATTGCATAGTTCACTGAGCAGAACTATATTTCACAAACATATTGAAACCTGTGAACTTGTCCCACTTTGTACATGCTATGCAACCACCGGAAATATGCATAATTCATAGAGAGCGGGGAGCGGGATTGCCGCGTGGTTAGGGTGTTGGGCTTTCGGTACCAAAGGTCCCGGGTTCGACGCTAGCGCCGCTCGGGACATTTCCAAATCCCGCGACCCACCGGCGAAACAGTATGGGCGGCGTCATGAGCCGTGAATGTGCATAAAGTGCGTCGTGAACCACCAAATAAACAATACATAATTCATAGGGCAATGGCATTGTGACGCACTGGTTTATTTCGTTTATTAATAGCCTAATAACCATAGGCAGAGACGCCCAATTACGCCTGTAGTCCTAATACTTTTTCCTCCTCACACACGCACACACAAGATTTGGCAAATGAGCGATTTTAGAATTGTGGCTGGATACAGGTGTGAGTAACGGCGTCACGGTGCAGGTCAAGCCAGTGCCTTATGGTGTCCACACCCGGGGGGTGGTAATAAAGGAATGCCACAATTTACATATGTTGCTTCAGATGGCAAAGTCGAGTTCGTGGTAACTTTGAGGTGGTGCAAGGCATGATCGTGATACTTGGTGTTAAAAATGACTGCAACCAAGCCACTCTGAAGACGCCAGATGCCGTTCGAAGTAGAGTTCGAGGTGCCGTTTCGGACACTTGAGGCGCCGTCACCGCTTGCACACCATTGAAAGCACACCTGGAGTTTGAATGTATTTGTGGGATTGTAGGGGCGGGGTCGGAGGGGACTGAATGACCGTCACGTGACAATGCTGTCGCCACGGCGCCTCCAAATGTTATCGGCCAGAGACGCAGCACTGCCTGTATGGTGCCACGAGGTATCCGGGTCTGGACGTGGACCCCATGGAACTTGTCTGGTCTGGACGAGAACCGGTGGCTTGAGCCCGCGACTGCGTTCTCCGTACCTGTACATTGGCCAGTGAAAACCTGGCGCTAGTTGATGCCTTTCGTCCAAACTTTGTGGACAGGTATTCGATAATAGAACCCAATGGTTTGCACAAGTATCTTGCCAGGCATGACGAACATATGGCCTGGTACAAATGTACGGACGAAAGCGAATACCTGTGTGGTAGCTGCAGATGTAATGTACACACACACAGACACAGACACACAGACACACAGACACACAGACACATACACACACACACACACACGCACACACACACACACACACACACACACACACACACACATATATATATATATATATATATATATATATATATATATATATAGATATATATATATATACACACTTGTGTATATGTATGTATATATGTATGTATGTATATGTATATATATATATATATATATATATATATATATATATATATACAGGGGCGCCGTGAGCAGGGGGTTGGGGGGTCGCAACCCCCCAGCCGGCAGAGCTGGGGGGTTGACCCCCCAAGTTTTGAGACCTGCCGGGCCCACTTTCGAGACCTGTCGGGCCCCAGTCAATGGATTTTTCCGCATTCATAAATGAACCAGAATGAAGGAAAACACTTCTCCCAGCATATGGTAGCAAATATGTAAAACAGGTATCTTGGCGCACTAGTGTTGTTTACAGCGCTTTGCGCCGGTCTTGCGTCAGCTGTCTGCCGATTCCTACAAAACGCTGGCGTTTTCCGAGCGCACAATGTTGGATTTTCTCAACTTTTTCCGCTCGGCGACCTTGACGCAAGGTCGACAGACAGCAAAGCTAGAAATGGTGCGAAACTAAACGGATAATGAAAATGCTAACGAGGAAAACTGCTTACGACAAAAGCGAGATATACTTCTAACCACTCTCGAAAAATTACCAACACATAGAAGCATCACCCTAAATCGCAGCAACTCACAAATTAACGCCTTGGGATCATCTGCAATGACAAAACTCAGTCGCCACATCTGTGCCACATTTGAACCCAATCTAAACAGCTGATTTTGTTGTCATAGCAACCGATCTGTCAGTTGATCGCTGGCATACTCGCGTCCAGGCGATGTCACTGCACTGGTCTGCTGATGCGTCGAAATTACGTCCAGTGCGTCGGGATTACGCCTAGTCTGTCATTGCGCTGTCTTTTTTGCGTCGAAATTACGCTAGGTCTGAACAGTCCATTAGGGCCTTGGACATATAAATAAACAATTCAGTACCGGTGTCTCCTAATAGCCACCTACTGCCTGAGACTTGCTGTCACCATGGACATCCGATCTTTTTTCTAAGAAGGTGAGTTTTGGAAGGGAAGCCGCCGGGCCCCTCAAAATGTCGGGAATGCACCCCCCCTGGTTGCTGAGTCATTGATGGGGAGACATAGAGGCCTGGGCCTCCCTGGGAGATGGGCCCATCTAGCACTGTCGGGGCCCCTTTTGTGTTAGCCCCACCCACTTCCCCCCCTTACAAATTTCCTGGCTGCACTGCTGTATGTAGGTACCAGATCAGTTTTATCAGTCATCATGTCTAGGGTTGAGAAACCAAAGGCATGGCCAATTAATGGGTCTAAACAGTCGCATGCGCCATAAAGGCTGCATATATGCACACAAAACTGTCAGTGGTGCACTCAGGCAGGGAAGTTGGGAGAACTCAGATGCCCCCATGTGATCTGCCTCACCTACCCCTGTTAACTTTTCTGTCAACTTTCCAACTCACATATGTTTCACCACTTCCCAGGAGCCACAGTCAGCCTCACTAGTCCCTCGTCCAGCTGCCACGTCATCCTCCTCCACCGGAGCCTCAGCTCCTGTTACACCTCCACCCTCCAAGCGCGCCTGCACTGGTGAGTTTATAACACACCTGTCGCCCATTCTGTGGTGCTGTTGTTGTCTCGATATGAAAATGTCCATTTTCCCCTTTTTTAAGTGAGATATTGGCCCCGCAGGTACCCTCCCCTAGTACCCAGTGCCTTTTCACTGGGTTCGAAGGTAACCCTATTTTCGCTTTCAGATCTTTCATTTTTGTATCGATTGATTCTCACTTTCATCTTTTCCCTTTTTGATAAATGGTACGATGCATAGAAACACAGAAACGATCGTCCCTTGTATGAGCAACTAGACATACTTGCCGTCAAATCAAATGTATGTAAGGTCGAAAGGTAAAATGGGATTGTTTGCGCTGGGAAGTGCTCTGAAACTTGAACTCATCTCACTTCCGAACAGTATTTTAGGCCCCTGTTCAGAGCCAAATTTTGGGGGCAAATCAATGCCGGTTCCTAGCTAGGAAACCATTTGCTCTAAACCAGTTTCCTAGCTGAGAAACTGGTTTAGCGTAACCAGTTTCTTGGCTTTCCGCTCGCAAAGTTTCTTGGGGTTTTCTTTGGAGTTGTGCTGGAGTTGTGCTGGAGCTATAGATAGAGTTGTGAAACCAGTGGTCAATGAAGGAACACCATCTCGTCGTCTAAAACTTGCGTTCGACGCGAGTGATTTTCCCACACATCCATTTTCTGGCCATTTGTATGCCCTTCCTCCTCCTTTTCTTCCAGATCCTGGTCTCAGTCGTGACTCAACATCATCGCCGCAGCAGTCGCCATGGCGCCTCCTGGATTTAGAGACGCCAAATCAGCCGCCAGCTAGGACGATCCCTAAGCAGGTGCTTCAAGGCAAGACTGTAGTCTTCCATGATCACTGGTACCAGCAGTACCCATGACTGCACTTCGACCCCGTCCGTGGAAAAGTATTATGTTTCTACTGCGTCCGCGCGCACGAGCGCGGCACCGCCAACCCAGCTCAGAAACCTGGCTTCTGGGCTGGCGGCTTCAACAACTGGAAGAAGGCGCTGGAGAAGTTTAAGCAGCACGCCATCTCCACAGATCACGGGGACAACCTCCCAACTGCGAGCCGCCCGATCGTAGTTCAGACATTCAGACGGCCAATCAGCGCCAGCAGCAGACCAACAGGGCCTGCCTCGTGAAGATAATCACCAGCCTCGTGTACCTAGGCAGACAGGGTCTGGCCCTCAGAGGGCATGAACAGGACCAGGGCAACTTCATCGAGCTGCTGCAGCTGCGAGCCGCCGACTGCCCCGAGCTACAGCAGTGGCTGCAAAGAAGGGAGCGATTCACGCATTCAGACTGTCAGAATGAGCTGCTGCTGCTCGCCAGTCATCAGGTGCTGCGAGAGATCATCACGGAGATCCAAGACAGTGCGGCCGGCGACCTCTGCTACTCCGTGATCGTCGACGGCACCCAAGACCTCAGCGGCCACGAGCAGCAGTCGGTGTGCATCCGGTATACAGACCAGGCCCTCCAAGTCCACGAGGAGTTCGTGGGGTTTCACGAGACGCCGTCGACGACGGGTGCTGCTCTGGCGCGCATCATCGAGGACTCGCTTCAGCGCTTGAACCTCCCCCTGGCTGGCCTTCGCGGCCTCACTTTCGATGGGGCCGCAAACATTGCGGGAGGTTTCCGCGGCGCCCAAGCCATCCTGCGCGGCAAACAGCCAGCAGCGCTCTTTGTCCACTGCGGCGCCCACTGCATCAACCTAGTGGCGAAGGAGAGCGCCGACGCCTCCCAGCTGATCCGCAACGCCCTCTACACACTGAACGAGCTGGGGCGCCTCTTCGGCCAGTCCCTCACCTTCCGGGAGAAGTTCCGGCAGCTGTGCGTGGGCAAGGGGGAGGAGGTGCCAAGGAAGCTGCGGCCGCTCTGCCCCACCAGGTGGACAGTGCGGCTATAGGCAGTGGATGCTGCCATCAACCAGTACAGCGAGGTACTGGCCACGGTGGCGGAGTTGGGCGCTGGTCGCAGCCACGTGGCGGCGAGAGCGGCGGGCCTTCACGCCCAGCTGCGCAAGGAGTCAACCCTGCTGGCGCTCCACCTGGCGCGTGCAGTGCTGTCGCCTTTGGACCGGCTTAACCGCAGCGTCCAGGGCTCCCGCTGCACTGTCTCCCAGCTTCTGCGTGGAGCCGAGTCCGCCAAGCAGCAGCTGCAGGCTCAGCGCGACGGGGCGGACGAAGCCATCCAGGAGTGCCTGCAGCAGGTGAAGGGATCAGGCTGCGACGTGCCAATCGTGCTGCCGCGGGAGAAGCGCGCTTCAGCCAGCAACGCCGACGGCGACGGCGGTGAACCAGACGAGCCAGCTGACATCCAACAGTACCTACGGCGAGAGCTGCTGCTGGCCATCGACACCGCCTGCATCCAGCTGAGTGACCGCCTGGACCAGGAAGGCGTCAAGCATCACGCCAAGGCGGAGCAGGCGCTGCTGGCTGACGGTGGCGCCGCAGGCCTCAGAGAGTTCCTGAGCAGCTCTCCCTGGTCAGCGGAGCTGTCAGCTGCTGACCTGGCGCCGCAACTGCGCGTCCTGTTTAAAAACAGGCGGCCGGAAAACCTCGAAGAAGCGGCAGATATAATCCGGAACCTGGATGAGCCCACACGCAAGATGTTCCCGGACGCAGTGAAGCTGACGCGCCTGCTCCTCACCCTGCCGGCCAGCTCCGCCACGGCTGAGCGCAGCTTCAGTACGCTCCGCCGGCTGAAGACATGGCTGCGCGCCACAATGGGGCAGGCGCGCCTCAACGCGGTAGCTGTGTGCCACGTCCACCGCGACCGCCTGACTCGCGTGGATGTCGACCAGGTCGCGGCTGCCTTCATCCGTCAGAACCCTGGGCGAGAGCGGGTGTTCGGACTCGCGTAAAGGACTGGCGAGTGGCGCGCATGTGTCACAGCGGCAGCGGGAGCTCCAGTTTGTTTATGAGCCCTCTAATTTCAGATTGCTTGATTGAACTGCCGACGCGTCGCGATACATTACCTGATTTTGTGCTTTGCCTGGGACGGGAGCGCCAATTTTTATTTCGAAGAACGTTGTAGCATTTTGCTTTAATTCCTCACGAACAGTTGTTGTATGTTTGTAGGCATGAATTCCTCGTGGCAGTCGCTGAATTTATCTAGTCCGCATCGGTGTCGCTGATGCAGTCGATGATGTACGAGTCAAGTCTACGCTTCTGAATGCTGAAAATGTTGCCATAGTCGGGGAGTGTTACGCTTGTCGCCGAATCCGGGGCAATGGTAGAAAGGTTGCTATGATTATCAATGCAGAGTTGCTGTTCATGGATAAAGCATGAAGTGTTCCCAGTTTATTGTTTTTGACTGGTTGGCTGTACACACCAAGCTTTGCTTTCTCCATCCCCCCCCCCGCTCACCGGACATTGAACCCCATAGGTCGTTGCTGAACTGTGGAGCCTGACCCCCCCCAGCCAAAAATTCGTGGCGGCGCCCCTGTATATATATATATATATATATATATATATATATATATATATATATATATATATATATATATTTGTGTGTGTGTGTGTGTGTGGGTGTGTAGTTGCATACTTGTGGTGTTAAGGATTCTGAGAGATCTTCCTGACATTGACTTACCACTTCCATTGCCATGACCAGGTGAATGGAGCCTCGGCTGGCTTTGTCTGTCTTGGTTGGCTTCCTCTGTTTCTTCCGGCTCTCCATGGTTCAGCGCCCCTCCCCTGATTAAGCCGTGCCCCCGGTTTGGCGCAATCCCGTTGATTTTAACGGACGGCCGCCGACGCTGTGGTGGCGGTGGTTGCCAGGTGTGGCCACACTTGTGACCGCCGGAGACGATTGTGCCGGCGCCGTCTAAAGGCACCAGACGGGGCGCACAGATGTACGGTGCCGCTAGCGCCGTGTGCCTCCTCAGTTTCTTGGTCGGTGGTGAATAGAGCAGGCGGCTATCCAGGTGTCTGTGGTGATCTGGGGTATTGCAAGTATGACCAGAGCGGGTGGAAACTATGGGACGATCGCACCAATGGTAAGAGGCCATATCGCCGGGAACTTCAAGGTGCTGTGGACAAGTTCGGGTCAGCATCCGTGGTCCTGAGCGCCCTGAGGTCAGTTCTGGCTACATGTGTGGCCGGTGGGCATGTTTCGTGAACACTGACCCCAACACCCGATCCGTGAATTCAGGTTCAACGACACAATTTTGACGGGAGAGTTTAACTTGCCATCAATGCACCGACACGCCGCCCCGGTAGCTCGTCCCTGGCCGCATCGGGCCGCAAATTGCCAGCTGACCCTTCCAGCTCAGCTAAATTTGAGCTCGTGAAGCGACTCGAAACCTGTCTTGCCAGGACAGAGACCAATACATGTCGGTGCTGAATCAACTGAGCTATCGGGATGGCAAATTCTACCTGTGTGAAAATGCATGTATTCTATTTTAACTGGATGAACGGAAATTTAAAAGGAAATTTTGCACATATACAGGTGTCTATGAACAGTGCGTCGGACAGTAAGAAAAGCCAAACAGGGTCAATTAAGCTAAGTACATGGAACTTCAACGCTCCATTGCCTGTGCACTGTCCGGGGCCCACCACCGCTTTGGACACCCTCCTGGGACTATCCACCGCCTGGAACCCACCACCGTCTGGGATTTCCCACTCCTGAGCACCAACCGGTGCCCACGATCGCCTGGGATCTGGGAACGCTTTGAAAACAACGCGATACTCAAGGCCTTGTTTCGTGACGCACAATTTCTGACAGTCACGGCGTCTGAAGGCGGAAATCACGACGTGTTTAGTAATTGGCAGCTGTCTACTACCTCAAGTGACTTGTCCTTGGGCTGCAGTACATGCACCATGAGTGCGAACGGATCCGTAGTACCTAGCAGTGCTCTATGGAACTCTGGCTGAATTCAATTGGATCATAGATTTTTGGGTGACCACGCGATCAGTTCATTCCTAAATATGTAACCCAAGTCTGTATTCCCACGAATTATCCGCGATCAGTCTTTGTTCTAGATTACGTAGAGGAGCGTGATTTTCCCGGCACGTGACGCTACTCTTTCGTCCGTTCAGTGGTGTCAGTACATTCTAGCCACGTTTTACCGTTGATTGCCCATGGGCGCAATATGACCAGAGCAGTGAAAGCGCCCGAAAGCCCAAATAACTAACTAACGTTGACCGCCCAGGTTGGGGTAAAGGAGAGACGTTCGGGGATTCTGCTACTGACAGGTACATTTTGTCAACTTTGAACTCATACCGGCAAACCAAGTTACATTTTGGGCATAACTTTGCATATATGGCTAGCTGAGATTCAGATGAACACCATGATATGACCAAAATGCGATTTCTAGGTCAAGATCTTGCGAAGGAGGCCTGAGAAAAACAGTCAACAGTTGACAGAATAGCGCATTGAAACTCAGAAGCAAGCTCAGAAGTACATGTACATTTACCACAGTAAAACGTGTCGAGCGACCGAGTCATTGGCAAAAACGTCTCCCGGAGAAAGGGGTGACTAAAGCCAGCACACGTTTTAGATCCGTCGGTAAGGGTAGCAGTTTATCGATCAGCGACCCCGTATGTTTTGGCTTCACTAACTTTGGTCTGAGACGTCACTCCTGGCATCGGATCCCATGAGACATGCATAGGTAAATGCAACATGATCGTCCCACATCGCACACGCTACATAATGTAAATATCCAGCACCACATACGCGACACAACAAAGGCAACCAGCACCACACAGAACACAAACTACTGAACAGTTCGAACATCACGCACAGCTCTGAAGCCTGCCCTGACCTGCAGCACTGCTGACCTCGTCTGATCTGCAGCACCGATGACCTGCTCTGATCTGTAACACCGCTGACCTGCTCTGACCTGCAGCATCACTGACGTAACCGTCCTACCGCGGACGACCGACAATGACAAGAAGAACGGTGACGTCGCCGAGCAGGAGCAGCAGCTTGAGGAGCGCGGCGGGTGGGATAACCAGTGCGACTTCATGCTCAACTGCATCGGGTACGCGGTCGGCCTCGGCAACGTCTGGCGCTTCCCCTACCTCTGCTACAAGAACGGCGGCGGTGAGTGTCAACGTGGAGCCGACGGCCCCGAGCTGGAGTCCTGGTCGTCAATCACGTGCTTCAAGGTTGTCGCTGAACGGCCTTCGGGTTGTCGCCAGTCCAAAGAGATCACGATGTGAAAAATGGCGCAAGGTAATCTGCGTCACGCACACCTGACGCACACCGGGACCCAGTCTTGACCCGCTTTTGGTGCTGGATTGGAAGGGGCGAGACCTTGGAAGATCTATGGTGACCGTTTCCTTCGTTCGGGACCACATGGGCCACCCAAAAAGGCTTTCACAAACTGATAAATTCAAGGTTCATTTCGGCAATTTATCAGCCATCAACATTCCAGCATAGTCTACACCCTCGGCTCAAAAACACTCTCCACAACAGAATGACACAGTGGCGGTGTCGCACCTTGGTGTGCCCGGCTGCCAGACACAGCATCTACACACGGACACAGCTGCGGTGTCGCACCTTGGTGTGCCCGACTGTCAGACACAGCATCCACACACGGACACAGCGGCGGTGTCGCACCTTGGTGTTCCCACCTGCCAGACACAGCATCCACACGCGCGGAACAGCTGCGGTGTTGTACACTGGTGCGCCCGGCTGCTAGACACAGCATCTACACACAGGGCACAGCTGCGGTGTTGTACACTGGTGTACCCGGCTGCCAGACACAGCATCTACACACGGACACAGCTGCGGTGTTGTACACTGGTGTACCCGGCTGCCAGACACAGCATCTACACACGGACACAGCTGCGGTGTCGCACCTTGGTGTACCCGGCTGCTAGACACAGCATCTACACACGGACACAGCTGCGGTGTCGCACCTTGGTGTACCCGGCTGCTAGACACAGCATCTACACACGGACACAGCGGCGGTGTCGCACCTTGGTGTTCCCGGCTACTAGACACAGCATCTACACACGGGCACAGCTGCGGTGTTGTACACTGGTGTACCCGGCTGCCAGACACAGCATCTACACACGAGCACAGCGGGGGTGTCGCACCTTGGTGTACCCGGCTGCTAGACACAGCATCTACACACGGACACAGCTGCGGTGTTGTACACTGGTGTACCCGGCTGCTAGACACAGCATCTACACACGGACACAGCTGCGGTATTGTACACTGGTGTACCCGGCTGCTAGACACAGCATCTACACACGGACACAGCGGCGGTGTCGCACCTTGGTGTACCCGGCTGCTAGACACAGCATCTACACACGGGCACAGCTGCGGTGTTGTACACTGGTGTACCCGGCTGCCAGACACAGCATCTACACACGGGCACAGCGGCGGTGTCGCACCTTGGTGTACCCGGCTGCATAGACACAGCATCTACACACGGACACAGCTGCGGTGTACACTGGTGTACCCGGCTGCCAGACACAGCATCTACACACGGACACAGCGCGGTGTTGTACAGTTACCCGGCTGCCAGACACAGCATCTACACACGGACACAGCGGCGGTGTTGTACACTGGTGTACCCGGCTGCCAGACACAGCATCTACACACGGGCATAGCGGCGGTGTTGTACACTGGTGTACCCGGCTGCCAGACACAGCATCTACACACGGGCACAGCGGCGGTGTTGTACACTGGTGTACCCGGCTGCCAGACACAGCATCTACACACGGGCACAGCGGCGGTGTTGTACACTCGGCCGAAAGCACTATAAGAGACAGCGGGGGTGTACCTGTCCGGCTGCTAGACACAGCATCTACACACGGACACAGCTGCGGTGTTGTACACTGGTGTACCCGGCTGCTAGACACAGCATCTACACACGGACACAGCGGCGGTGTCGCACCTTGGTGTACCCGGCTGCCAGACACAGCATCTACACACGGACACAGCTGCGGTGTTGTACACTGGTGTACCCGGCTGCTAGACACAGCATCCACACACGGACACAGCTGCGGTGTCGCACCTTGGTGTGCCCGGCTGCTAGACACAGCATCTACACACGGACACAGCTGCGGTGTCGCACCTTGGTGTTCCCGGCTGCTAGACACAGCATCTACACACGGGCACAGCGGCGGTGTTGTACACTGGTGTACCCAGCTGCCAGACACAGCATCTACACACGGGCACAGCTGCGGTGTTGTACACTGGTGTACCCGGCTGCTAGACACAGCATCTACACACGGGCACAGCTGCGGTGTTGTACACTGGTGTACCCGGCTGCCAGACACAGCATCTACACACGGACACAGCGGCGGTGTTGTACACTGGTGTACCCGGCTGCTAGACACAGCATCTACACACGGACACAGCTGCGGTGTTGTACACTGGTGTACCCGGCTGCTAGACACAGCATCTACACACGGGCACAGCTGTGGTGTTGTACACTGGTGTACCCGGCTGCCAGACACAGCATCTACACACGGACACAGCGGCGGTGTCGCACCTTGGTGTACCCGGCTGCTAGACACAGCATCTACACACGGACACAGCTGCGGTGTTGTAAACTGGTGTACCCGGCTGCTAGACACAGCATCTACACGCGGACACAGCGGCGGTGTCGCACCTTGGTGTACCCGGCTGCTAGACACAGCATCTACACACGGGCACAGCTGCGGTGTCGCACCTTGGTGTACCCGGTTGCCAGACACAGCATCTACATACGGACACAGCGGCGGTGTTGTACACTGGTGTACCCGGCTGCTAGACACAGCATCTACACACGGACACAGCGGCGGTGTCGCACCTTGGTGTACCCGGCTGCTAGACACAGCATCTACACACGGACACAGCGGCGGTGTCGCACCTTGGTGTACCCGGCTGCTAGACACAGCATCTACACACGGGCACAGCGGCGGTGTTGTACACTGGTGTACCCGGCTGCCAGACACAGCATCTACACATGGGCACAGCGGCGGTGTTGTACACTGGTGTACCCACCTGCCAGACACAGCATCTACACACGGGCACAGCTGCGGTGTTGTACACTGGTGTACCCGGCTGCTAGACACAGCATCTACACACGAGCACAGCGGGGGTGTCGCACCTTGGTGTACCCGGCTGCTAGACACAGCATCTACACACGGACACAGCTGCGGTGTTGTACACTGGTGTACCCGGCTGCTAGACACAGCATCTACACACGGGCACAGCTGCGGTGTTGTACACTGGTGTACCCGGCTGCCAGACACAGCATCTACACACGGACACAGCGGCGGTGTTGTACACTGGTGTACCCGGCTGCCAGACACAGCATCTACACACGGGCACAGCGGTGGTGTTGTACACTGGTGTACCCACCTGCCAGACACAGCATCTACACATGGACACAGATTCGGTGTCGCACATTGGTGTACCCGGTTGCTAGACACAGCATCTACACACGGGCACAGCTTCGGTGTCGCACCTTGGTGTTCCCGGCTGTCAAACACAGCATCTACACACGGACACAGCTGCGGTGTTGTACACTGGTGTGCCCGGCTGCTAGACACAGCATCTACACACGGGCACAGCTGCGGTGTTGTACACTGGTGTACCCGGCTGCCAGACACAGCATCTACACACGGGCACAGCGGTGGTGTTGTACACTGGTGTACCCGGCTGCCAGACATAGAATCTGCGGGCACTGGCGGATCTAGCCCACCGGTTTTGGGGGGGGGAGCCAATTTTAGGATTTTGGCGTGAGCCCCCGCCCTTCCCCAATGGCGTGCTAGAATTTGCATGAAGGTTGGGATGGATATGAAGGGTGCCCATCCGGTCATTATTTTTTGTTTGATGGCAATGCTGGCATATGCACTGTACTGCCAGCATTATTTTGGCACCAACAACAGACCTATCTTTATTCAAGGAGAAAATTGAAAACGTATTAAAAAGTTGTCAATCCTTCGCATGGTCAGCTAGAACCATTAAACCAGTTGGATATTTGTTGTATCCCCACCCTTTCCGCAGTGCAAAGACCCTGACCTGCTGTTTACATTACCACATTAGTAGCTGTCCCAAAGATACCTTTATTGAGAAAATTGCTAATGTAGACTTCTTACCTGGAGTAACAGCAAGCAAGCTGATCTCAGTCTCATTAGGGTGGTGCAACTCTGGATCTCAGCAGGTAGAGGCTGGGCTGGGGCCGACTTCTTGTGCAGGCAGAAGATCAAGACAGGAGAGGTTGGAGGCAGAAGCTACCCCTCACGGAAAGGTTGAGATGGAGAATCCAGACTGAAAATAAGGACAGACATATACTTCAATATGTAACTTTCAGTTCACAACATTTTGTTCCTAGACATCTTAGTTTAGACAATTATCTTGCCACAGCAACAACAACAAAGTTTTCTATAAATCAAAATACCCATTTGATTATAAATCGATGATTATGTATCCAATGGAAGGTTAGGCTAGCTTAGCACGCACCTGGAGGGGGTGAAATCCGCTCACGCCTCCAGTTTTTCGCACATTACTAAAGAGTCTGCCAACCGATTTACGCAGTTCCTTGCGTACCTGCTTAGAAATGGCAGGTGCGTTGTGCGTAGAGCCAAGAAAACGGAAATCGACCGAACATTTTTCGAGTTGGGGCCGTTAAAGTAAAACAAACTGGTAACCGGAGCAAGTAATGACCCGATAAAGTTGTGCTATATGGGTTAAATGCCTCTGGCATGCAATGGTCTAGCATCTACATTGTATCATTAGTAATGTCAAAAACATCATTGATGCCTATTTTGGAGCATTTTAAACACAACCACTGCGACATAACCACATAACCACATAACAACGACAAGTCAATCCACGCAAAACCAGACAATTTTGTGGACATTTTACCTAATCTGACCTTCAAGGTATTGACCTAAGGTCATGAGATTTGCACACATTAGAGGTCACTATCGTACCCATCGACTCTGCGAATTTCGTTGGTAGAACTTTAATAGCAACCGAGATCTTAGGGGGGGGAATACGCCCCCTCCAGTGCACGTAAATTTCAGAGGCCCTTCAGAAAGCGTGTTAGGTTCTGTTGCATTATCATTTTATGTTTCATAAACATTGCTTTTTATCAAACTCAAAGCCTCTTTTTGGTGTTACTTTGCTCAAAAACTGAAAAGTAAACAATTGTTCAGGAAATGAGTGGTGCCAATTAGTGTCAGTCACATTCATAAACATTGCATTGGAAAGGTATATTCAAAGGATTCATAAAGCGCCTTCAAGCATGAATGTACCACCTACCATGTCAGAATTTGTGGAAAGGATTTCTTTTTGTTATAATCTCACAAAGCAAATACAAATTGACCAAAGCCTAGCCAAACCTAATATGTTCTTGCAGAAAATAAATTTGTTTGGAAATTTGTATTTATTTAAAATTTGGAAATTTGTATTTATAAAAAAAAAAATCAAACTAAAAAGAAACACCTAACCTAAACTAATCTAACGAAGCTGAGCCAAACCTAACCCTATACACTTGCTTCGTGGAGGTAAAATGTGTAAAACTTGTTTTGTGGAGGACCTCTGAAGATTACGCGCGCTGGTCGGTGGCGGATTCCGCTTTACTCCCCCTAAGATCTCGTCTCCTATTGAAGCTAGAGCAAAGAAATTCACAGGGTGGATGGGTACGGCAGTGATCCATATTGTGTACAAATTTCATGACCTTCGATTAATATATTGAAGGTGAAATGAGGCCAACATTTCAAATTTTCTGGTTTTGTGTGTGGCTTGTCCTGTCATCGTTCTGGATCGCTGTGATTGTGTTTAAATGCTCAGAAATCGGCATCAATTTGTAGGACGTTACTAATGATGCAATATAGATGCTGAACCCGGTATTTGACCTCAGGTCACCTACATAGCAGCACTGTATGATGTCATTACCTGCTCCAGTTACCGGAACCAGGCCTCCCGCCCCACTGCTCCGTTGGGCGGCTCCGCGCAATCGGCTTCACAAAAAAGGAGTGAAGCACATGAATGAAGTATGGAATCGGTACACAAATACAAACAGTAGTTTTCAGGATGTGTAGAGAGTAGCATGCAAAGTCACATCAATCGCATGACAGTCATTTGCATTGACGACAACATTCCAGTTGACAAAGTTTGGTCCTATTAACCTGTCATGAATTTGACCTGACTTGACCTCGGTTACCTAACATGACTTTGAAACTATATAGCATAACCATATACATGAAACAAGCCGCTAGTGTTGCCAAGAACTTCGCTGTTGCCAATATACGGAAAGCACTTCAGAGCCGATTTTTGTATTCTGGCGCTGATATTTTTTAAAACTTCAATGGCCCCTAACTCGACAAAAAATATCTGCCGATTTTCCTTGTTCGTGCTTTAAACAACGCACCGGTCATTTTTAGGCAGGTACGCAAACAATGGCGTATATCGGACGGTAAAATCTCGAGTTATGTACGAAAAACTGGAGGGGTGGGTGGATTTCGCCCCGCACCCCACCCCTCCAGGGCGCATGTTAAAGTGCAATAATACCCGAAGCATAAGGCAATAGTCACAAGATTCTAGGAAGGTACCTACGTACCGAGCTATGTATGCACTAAGTAATAGGCAAAGCTTGTCTGGTGTTATCAGATTTGAAACTTCTCAGAACAAAAGGTCATGAAGCTTACCAAAGGCCAATACATTTTTCATGCAACAGACTTCAAAGAAAAGACTAACACATTATCAGAGTGTTTCCTTGTTGAGTATGGCCATCCAAATCATCATCCAAGTGTACAGTGGTATCACTATAGTGCTAAACTTGTAGTGGAAGGTAGTTTTTGAGTTCTTGGAATTTCTTTTTCTGATGCAATGCTTATAAATATTGTCAATATGATGCAACCACTCATTTCCTCTGGAAGTGCATACTTTTTCAGTTGGGAGGCAAAGTAACACCGAAAAAGGGCCTTGGATTTGGGTAAGATAGCATTAAAGGTGATGTGCCTAACATAAAAAATGTAGCCTAACTTAACCTAGCTTAGCCTAACCTTCCATGCAATAATTTTATTTTTCATGGAAATTTTCAAACAACTTTTTGCATGATAATATTGAACTTCAAAAACTTAACGTAACATGACCAAGCCTGACCCATTTCTTAAGGAAGAATTTCTTGGAAAAATATGCCGCAAAATTGTTTTAAAAAATATTTTTTAATAACTTAAAAGAGAAACCTAGCCTAACCCAACCTAACCAAACCTAACTTATTTGTTTGCTGCACGAGGGTGTATGTGCAAAACTTTATCTCATAGATGCCTACATTAAGCCAGCCTTAAAATATTGTTTTTTTCGTTAGGTGTGAGATGTCGAAAGGAGTCCAAGAAGATGTCGATATTGCCCATGGAAGTGATGTCGTTTACAATTTCCTTTAAGTTCTTGAAGGTCAATTTTGAGCCAATAGCCTGTATATGTGCATCTGTTTCGTATATTTTGGGAGACACCTATATAGGGATGCTTATGTTAATGACAATGCTAAGAATGGCATGCTATCAGCAAATTATCTTGAACAGTAGACCATATCATGAGTAATCTCTATTTCAAATCGCGTTCGGTACAAGATGCATCACGATCTATAATGGTAAGCATAAGCATGATACTTCACACAAACCACGGTTAGAAACGAGACATGAAGACTTCACAAACACATCAAGAAGCAAGATGTCGATAGTTGTTTGAGGAGGATGTCTTCTCATTTTTCAATAGGTGGTACATTCCACCCTATTCCACGAATAATTTATCACTGCCTTAAACTGCAATAAAACCCTTAAAGTTTGATGGCACGGTCCTACCACGGGAATCTCCTTTACCTGCGAACTCACCAGTCATCTCTGATTCAGGATCTAAATACCTGCATACCTCCTCCTGCTATTATTTTTTAGAAAAAAATCAGCCAACGTAGTCTGTCTCTTCATCTTAGCGACCCACAACATCAGCATACGAAGCATGTTGTTCAGCTGGACTTAACGGACACACGCACCAAACATCATGTTCAAATTTCGCTTTCAAAATCTGGGCCACTGGGTTTGCTTGCCCGTTACTGGCTAAACTAAATTCATGAAGTTTTCTGACTAAGACATAATGAAACTGCTGATTTTGTCAACTCTTGCTGTAAGCAGAACTTAAACAGCGTAGAACCCTCGATGTTTCGGGGGGGAAAGACATGATGACCCCCTTTAAGCCGCTTCAGGGAGGGGTTGCATGACCGGAATGCCCCCCCCCCTGGATCCGCCAGTGTCTGTGGGCACCGCATAATCATGCGCAATGTCTTCGGCATAATAACAATTCACCATACAAATATGAAACGCAACAACTTGGCTACTTCTGCAAAACCCCAACACAGCAATATGGATACAGATGCAAAACCAGCCATTCAAACTGTAGTCATTACACTGCTCATAAACATTTCATAATTCCACAATTTTTTTTTGAATGTGTAAAAATTAACACCGCATCTTTTTTTTCATCAAGCCACTTTTACTTGAGCCACACACACATACACAGCAACGATGATGCTAATGCATATCAATGAACACACGGACAGAGCAGCGCACGTGTCCACTACATTGCACCACGCCGCACACTTCGCCAGGCTGTCAACACACGCATCCAGCACACATGGGGTACCTCGCGAGCACAACTCCACGAGCTTATTGTAAAGCACCCAAACACGCGCCCGAACAGCCGCAACCGCCTACAAGACATAGGCTGCGGCCGCCGCCTGCCTCCCAGCGGCAAGCGGCGGTCCGAGGGGCCCACCCGGCTACCCCGACCCGAGCGGCCCACCCAGCTACTCGACCCGAGCGGCCCACCCGGCCACTCGACCCGAGCGGCCCACCCGGCTACCCCAACCCGAGCGGCCCACCCGGCTACCCCGAACCTAGCGGCCCACCCGGCTACTCGACCCTAGCGGGCCACCCGGTTTCCCAGACCCTAGGGGCCCACCCGGCTTCCCCGACCCTAGGGGCCCACCCGGCTACCCTGAACCTAGCGGACCACCCGGCTACCCTGAACCTAGCGGACCACCCGGCTACCCTGAACCTAGCGGACCACCCGGCTACCCTGAACCTAGCGGACCACCCGGCTACCCTGAACCTAGCGGACCACCCGGCTACTCGACCCTAGCGGCCCACCCAGCTACTCGACGCGAGCGGCCCACCCGGCTACCCCTACCCGAGCGGCCCACCCGGCTACTCGACCCTAGCGGCCCACCCGGCTACCCCGAACCTAGCGGCCCACCCGGCTACCCCGACCAACCCGGCTACTTGGGGGAGTTGTGTCATTCAGACAATGGGTCACCACTCATCGTCGGAGTGACACCAATTATTGAATTATTGAATTGAATTATTTATCTGTAATCTCGAGCCACATGATGCCGATGTATGACACGATGTCGATGCGTACCCGTGCGACATGATGCCGATGTGTATCCGTGTGACATAATCCAGATGTGTACCCGTGTCACGTGGCGCCGGCAGGTAGCAGTGTCACGTGGCGCCGGCAGGTAGCAGTGTCACGTGGCGCCGGCAGGTAGCAGTGTTACGTGGCGCCAGCAGGTAGCAGTGTCACGTGGCGCCAACAGGTACCCGTGTCACGTGGCGCTGTCGGGTAGCAGTGTCACGTGGCGCCGGCAGGTAGCAGTGTCACGTGACGCCAACAGGTAGCAGTGTCACGTGGCGCCGGCAGGTAGCAGTGTCACGTGGCGCCAACAGGTACCCGTGTCACGTGGCGCCGGCAGGCAGCAGTGTCACGTGGCGCCGTTAGGTAGCAGTGTCACGTGGCGCCGGCAGCTGTGCTGCTGTGCTGTGTGTGTTGTGTGTGCTGCTGTGCTGTGTGTGCTGTGTGTAGCCGTGTGACCAAGCGACTCATGTCGACAGGCGCTTTCCTGGTGCCGTACGTGATCATGCTGCTGGTGGCCGGCCTGCCGCTGTTCTGTTTGGAGCTCACCATCGGCCAGTACGCCAGTCTCGGGCCCAACAAGCTCTTCCAGAAGCTGTCTCCCATCTTCTCAGGTGGGCCACGTCAGCGACGGGCTGGCACAGACGTATCGGCGTCGACTGGCGGACGGACTGACACGCAGACTGACACACGTACTGACACACGTAGTGACACACGTAATGACACACAGCCTGGCACACATACTGACACATGGATGGACACATGGATTGACACATATACTGACATATATATGTATATATATATATATATATATATATGAACTGACACATATACTGACACATGAACTGACACATGAACTGACACATGAACTAACACATGAACTGACGTATGAAATGGCGTGGATTGACACATAGGCTGATATATTGACTGACACAGATTGAACATAGACCGACACAGATTGACCCAGACTGACCCATACACTGACACAGCCTGACATATAGCGACATACAGAGTAACATATATACTGAGATATAGACTGACATATATATTAACGTATATACTGACATATTCATTGACATAAACTGACACATATACCGACATACACTGACACATATGCTGGCACACAGACTGACACTCGGATTGACACATGGATTGACACACGGATTGGCACACGGATTGACACACGGACTGATGCATGGGCTAATACATGGTCCGAAACATGGAAGTACGTATTGGCTGACAGACTGGCATATTAGCTGATTTGCAGTCTCATTTACCTTCTGACATACATATTAGCATGCGGACTTACAAGCAGGCTGACCCATTGGCGGGCGGGCGGGCGGACGGACGAGAGAACTAGCTGCGAGCTGAAATGTAAATACGTCTGATGCGCACGTCCGTACACTTCGGTGCTGTCAAGCGTCAACACATTTCGTCGATCCTGCCTGCTCCAGAAACCGATCCCACGTGACAACACTGAGACTGAGCCATGAGTGGTGCACGGTAGTGCCACCGCACGTCCGGCATCGCATTACACGCTTCTCCTCAAAATCAGCTGCCGAGATGTGGTGTGCCGACATACATGAAATGCACAAACATGCGCTGAGGGTGGATTTTGGTGCGCAAGCACATGCCGCGCGTGTCCACTTATTGGTAATGGTTCGGGTGCGGCCACACCGACAGACAGCGTCCTCCATCGGCTCCGCAGCTGAGGGGCGGCACAGCGCCTGGCGGGTGTGTGAGTGTAGCAGGTGGGGGGGGGAGAGATGAGGGAGGGTGACCGGTGGCTACCGACGCACACCTGCCGGAATTTCCGGCCTTAATCAGCGCGTAGTGTGGGGTCCGAACAGAATGTCGGAGGCCACATACACACACAGCATGGAACCTGCAGACGATATCTGCCTGTCGATGCGTGGCCCTATGCCGCCCGTGCTGATCATTTGCTAGTCATTCACTGGCGGATACAGGGGGGGGTATTCCTGCCATGGCCACCCCGAAGCGCCTCAAAGGGGGGCCATCATGTCTTTCGGCTTCCCCGAAACCAGCAGAAGTAAACTAAATTAAAATACGGTATCTTTGAAAATAGCGTTCCGGGTGAAAGAATCTCCAATTAAAAAGGTATTTTAATCATTGTTTGGAAGCCCAATATGATAGCATAGTAGATTCTGACGCATATCGATGGAAAGCAAGCCCAGTGAGCCAGATTTCGAAAGCGAAATTTGAACAGGATATTTTGTGCATGTGTCCAGTTAAGCCCAGTTGAGCATCGTCTTTCGTATGTTGATGTGGGTCGCCAAGATGAAGAGACAGACTCTGTTGGCTGATTTCTTGTCAAGAAGAATAGCAAGAGGAGGTATGTAGGTATTTAGATCCTGAATAAGAGATAACTGGTTGGCTCGCAGGTGAGGGAGATTCCGCTGGTAGGATCGAGCCATCAAACTTAAGGGCTTTATTGCCGTTTAAGGCAGGGATCTATGAGACCAGTTTTACACATGTACCCTCATGAGTCAAACAAATAGGCTAGGTTTTGTTAGGCTCTGTTCGGCTAGATTTCTGTTTTCAGTTGGAAATGTTATTTATTAAAATAAACAATTTTTGGTATATTTTTCCAAGAAATTGATCTTTCAAAAATGGGGCAGGCTAGGTTCTTTAGGTGGAGATATTAAAGCTGAATCTTTTTATGCAAAACGTTTGAAAATTTTCCGTTTTTTCAACAATTTGTTTTCTTGCATGGAAGGTTAGACTAGGTTAGGTTAAGTTAGGCTACATTGTTCTTTTGCTACTTTGAACATCGCTTTTAACCCCCTCAGGGTTTTCGCGGATAGCGGATGAACGGCGCGGGGTAGCCCGCCCAAATTTGTCACGCCTTTTTCCACATTAATTTGTCATGCTGATTCAAAATTTTTCGGTCCGGACATCTAGGGTCAACGAGTTAGTCAAGGACAAGTGAGGTCACCTCCAGAAACGTTCAGCCAGTCGTCACACTTTAACGGATACAGATATTGTAATGAAACTTTCAGCGTTTACTTATCTTTACGGATGGAACAAAACGTACGAGTGGAATTTTGCTCTTTTTTAGTTTTTTACTACATACAAATGTTGCGTATTTGCCGACTTGTAGTTCAAATACAGGATTCTGGATAAAGTAAACATTTTGTATTAGGGCAAGTCGACTTCCAACAACGTTTTTCGGCCAGCTCTACCCATTGGCGGGCAATTAAAGAAAACTTGAGAACCCCAAATTTGGAAGCTCAAAAATATAACTTTCCTTCTTGGGGGACAAAAAAAATTATAGCCCTGGTTGACTTCGCTGTCCTTTTCGCATTCCAAATATTTTTTCTTCTCATATATCCTCCGAAACGATCTCCCCAGAGTCAATAGCATAATGTAAGTCGTGAAAAGTCGTTAAAATCTAGCCCCCTGGTTATGTCACTTTTGGGGGAAACTTGTTTTCGGGGGTGTACCCGGACCCTACTTGCGGAGCGCTTTCCGATGACACCTCTTTCGTTTTCGTGCGATGCTTAGTTTGAATTTTAGAGGGTGGTCTTCAACCGCCCCCCCGAGACGGGGTGGGAGGATTTGACCAGAAAGACGGCGCGGGCTAGTGCTATCTTACCCAGATCCAAGCCCCTTTTCGTGATACTTTGCCTCCCAACTGAAAAAAATGTATGCACTTCCAGAGGAAATGAGTGGTTGCCTCGTGTTGACAATATTTATAAGGATAGCATCAGAAAAAGAAATTTCAAGAACTCAAAAATTACCTTACATTGCAAGCTTACCGCTATGGCGATACCACCGTGCACTCGGTGCTGATCTGGATGACCATGATCAACAAGGAAATACTCTGATAATAGGTTAGTGCTTTCTTTGAAGTCTGTTGGATGAAAAATGTATTGGCCTTTGGTAAGGTTCATCACCCTTTCGTTCGGAAAGTTTTAAAATCTGACAACACCAGACAAGCTGTGCCTATTACTTAGTACATACCTAGATAGGTACGCAGATACCTTCCTAGAATCTTGTGATTACTGCCTTATGGTTTGGATCTATTGCACTTTAACATGCACCCTGGGGGAGGGGGAAGCGAAATACGCCCACCACTCTAGTTTTTCGTACATAACATCAGATTTTACCGGCCGATTTACGCCATAGTTTGCGTGCATGCTTAGACATGACCGGCGCGTTGCTTAGAGCACGACAACGAAAATCGCTCGTACATTTTTCTAGTTAGGGACCGTTAAAGAAAAAATATAACCTCCAGACTAAAAAACTCAGCGCTGATGCGCTTCCTGTATATTGTGAAAAGTGTTCTTGGCAACACTAGCGACTTGCTTGATGTACATGGTTATGCTATGTAGCTACAAAGTCATGTTAGGTCACCGAGGTCAAGTCAGGTAACGTTAATGACAGGTTAATGGAACCAGACTTGGTCAACTGGAATGCTGTTATGAATGCAAATAACTGTTATGCGATTGGTGTCACTTTGCATGTTACTCCCTGCACATCCTGAAAACTACCGTTTGTCACTGTGTACCTAAACGATTCCATACTTTATTCATGTACTTCACTCCTTTTTTTGCGAAGCCGATTGCGCCTAGTCGCCTAACGGAGCAGTCGGGCGGGCGGCCCGGTTCCGGTAACTGGAGCAGCCTAATAAAGTGGTGCTATATAAGTGACATGACGTCAAAAGCCAGGTCTAGCATCTGTATTGCATCACTGGCAATGTCTAAAACATCATTGATGCCAATTTCCAAGTATTTCAACAAAATACCAGCGATCCAGAACAATGACAAGCTAAGCGACGCAAAACCAGAAAATTTTGAAGTTGTGACCTCGTTTGACCTCGAAGATATTGATCTAAGGTCATGAAATTTGCACACAATAACAGAGGCGGTCCGCCCACTAACTTAAGGCAGTGCCTCACCTCAGTAGAGCTAAAGGACCTTTCTGATATTATTTTCGTACATGGCGATGCTCTTCTCCATTGGAAAATCACAAAATTGAAAAGTTCACATGAAACGTTCATTGGTGGTTCTTAATTATCGTAAAACTTTAAGTTAAGATTTGCATATTCAATTTGGAACAGCTCTATCATTAATCTGGAATACGTATGAGTGAGGACAGCCTTCATCCAAATGTCGCCATATTATGCGCTTTCGTTTCATACGAAGCGTAGGGTACGAAAAAGAAAAAGAAAAAACAGCCTTCGCAAGATGAACTAAAACGTTTCTGCGGAGTGCATTGCACAGTCAGGGGAAATTGTTCGCAAGACGACTTTCGGGATACATCGGAACATGCCTCACACAAAAATTTCCCATTGATTCATGAAATTAAGGAATTGTTCGACACTGTGTGGTTGGTACAAGTTTCCTACCTGCATAGATGGGTAGGAGAGGCGAGAAATTCTGCTCAACTAAAAGCGTTCAGGAACGGTGGGCTAACACTTGGCTTTGATGTGGTCCTTCTCAGCTATCCCCCCTAACAGCTTGCTTTGCAGCATAATTTGTCTATGGTACATAATGTATGGAAAGCTAGAAACATTTGATGCCAAATTGAAGTGGTTAGAAACTTGTGCAAAATATTAAAACACAGAATTAGTTTTGCTTAGAACCGCTAAGCAACCCAAAACCAGCTCTGTATCTTCCAATGCATCCAATTTGTACTGGTATGTTGAACTGTTCCCAATTGAAAACCAGGCGTAGTCTGACCAATTGTCTGATCTTTGGGCTTATAATATTGTTCATGTTCCTCATAGTTGGTATCCAAGTGCGCATGCCTGGAGTTGGTATATGGTCTGGACACCCTGGTTTGGTTTCCTGCTAATCTTAGTTTGTCATTTTCCATATGCACTGTGAAAATATGCTTTGAAAATATGACTTGGATCCCCTGATTTTGTGAGATATCTCCAGCCCTGCAAGTGCCAAGGAAGTTCGGTAGGGAGAATGGAAGGAGATGTTGGAAATCTCGAAATGTGACCAGCTATGACTAAATTGAATAATTAGTTGACATGTGGAAGTTTTGTTGGTGTTTTTTTTTTCCCCACTTGCAATGTCCCATGCTATTTTTTAGGGACTCTGAAACCCTGAACAAACTTAAATTTGTATCTTATTATAAACTTTGATCCTTAGTGTATGAACGAATGCATTTCCAGGTCTAGCAAATGTATAGCTTTTGTCTGGCCCCAAAAAAATGATTTGGTTATTCTTAAATTCCTCTCTTCGATGTGCTGTGCTTCTGTTGAGTGGGCAAATGTAGCCATACCCATTTTAGGAAGCGCTGATGATAATTCATCCAAGACATCTTATTATTGTGCTTTAAGGTATTCATAGGACATGTTTTACACATGTCCTGTTATCTCCAGAACGCCAACAAAGGTGTCATTTGGAAGGTTTGAACTTTTCCACTAAAAGTGATCCGTTGGATTGGGATTTTATGTTGTCAATTTTGAAAAAGAAAACAATATAATTTTCCTTTTTCGTAGGAAATTATGTTCTTTTTTCATTAATGGTAGGCTAGACTAGGAAATGGTCATCTTACATTTTATTTTACACCTCATTTTACACAATTTTACCTAACTCAAAGCCACTTTCTTTGTGTTAGTTTGCCTGCCAGCTGAAAAGTAAGCATGTGGAGAGGAAATTGGTGGTCACACTAGCTTCATCACTTTTATGATGAATATATGCGTAAAAATCTAAGGGTCCAAAAAATACCGTAAAGCACAATTGCATGCACATTCTTGTGTGAAATGTATAGGTACCAAGCCAAAGTTCCGAAATTTGGGAACCGAAAAATAGAGTGGTCGAAATCCGGCGATTTTTTGTTGCGCGGGGGTGCAGTGGTGACTGCCTCACGCGATTTCCATGCCTCGGACCGCCCCTGCACAATAAAGTTATCTACCGTACCCATCCACCCTGCGAATTTCGTTGCTCCAGCATTAACAGGAGCCGACATCTTAGGGGGTGGGGAGGAATCCGCCACCCTCCAGTGCTCGTAATTTCAGAGGCTTTCCAGGGCGCGTGTTAACCCCGCCCCGTGTCTCCGGTCAGATCCTCAGACCTCTTCCAATCTTGGATTTGAACTCTAATATGCAAATATGCAAAATGTGTAAGTAGTTAAAAACGGAAAAAAATGAAAGCGATTCTCTCGCACGTTTTGTTGCATCCCTGAAGATAACTAAGCGCTGAAAGTTTCATTAAAATATCTGCATCCGTTAAAGCGTGACGACTGGTTAAACTTTTTTGAGGTGACCTCACTTGACCTAGGTTAACTTGTTCACCCTAGATGACCTGACTTAAAAGGTTTGGCATAGCATGCCAATTTGATGTGAAAAAAGGTATGCCAGATGTTGGCGCGCTGCCCCACGCCGTTCGTTCACTATCCGCTAAAAAAAAACATGAGGGGGCGGTTGAAGACCCCCTCCGGTACGGCGCGGGTTAAGGTATCCACAAAACAAGTTTTACACATTTTCCCTCCACGAAGCAAGCATATTGGTTTTGGCTCATTTTGATTAGATTAGGTGAGGTTAGGTTTTTCTTTTGAAAAATAATCATGAGAGACTTTGAAATATATTTTCCACATAAGTTTATTTCTGCACGAACAGATTTGGTTTGGCTAGGTTTTCGTCCATTTTTTGTTGCTTTTTGAGATAAAAAAAACCTTTAAACAAATTCTGACATGGAATGTTAGGTAGTAATTTCATGCTTGAAGGCGTTTTATGAATCCTTGGAATATATCTTTCCAATGCAATGTTTATGAATGACTGACACCGATTAGGACCACTCATTCTCTGTGCAATTGTTTACTTTTCAGTTTGTCGGCAAAGGGACCCGTCGCCAGTGACGATAAGTACCAGCGTGGGAAAAGTGGTTCGCCAACCTGGAGTCGGAGAATAAAAAATTTGTATCGGAGCCCTCCAAGAAAAAGAAGATATTCCTGCCCATGGAGTCGGAGAATAAAAAAATGGCCTCGGACCCCACCCCCGCCCCCCCCCCCCACCTCCTAAAAAATAGAAAGCTACTGGTGTCGGAGCCCCAAAAAAGACGATTTCTTAAAAACATACAACCCGCTTACTTACAAGCATACTTACACCCCTTTACTGGACCCTAAGTCACTTCAATCACGCCCACTTAATTAACTCGCACTTACTCGGTTTTTCTCCGGAAAGCTCTCAAAACTTTGTCTCAACCCGAGTATACCCGACCAATCGAGACAAAGATCTTCGCACAAAGGGAAGGGGACAAAGCAGCGAGGCGAAACGCGCGGTCAAAGCGTGGTCGCTGTGTAAACATGACTGCAATATTTACACAATTTCAAGACCGCTGCTTGACCTCAATTCCTGTCGCCTTTAATAGGAATTCATACATCAATACGGTGTTACCTTTTTTCTTCAGTTATATGGGAATCAATACACTGAAGATACATGTTCCTAATCATGAAATTACGTTGTCTTTATCCTAGATCAAAACATTAATCGGGCGAGACCGTCCCAATAATTTGTTAATTCTCCTACTCTAGTACGGATATTGTCCTGTCTTAACGGCGACGTATCCAAGGGTGGTCAAATGATGAAATGATATATTTTTCGTAACTATTTTAAATGACGTCTAATTGTGACCATAAATGGCCCGGAGAACGTAATAACTCCGTACATGCACAGTTACTGCAGTTGCTGAAGTGATAAAACTACTATTCAGATGCTTTTCTCTTGATGGGTTACTGTAGTTTTGCGAATTGAGGTGGAATTCATACCAAAGTAACCCAAGGTCTTTTGCATTTTTTAAAGCATTTACATGGCTCCCAAAAATAGGTCTTCTGCCATCAATGAAGTTCGCTAGCTGGTGCTATTTTATGCATTTCAATTTGAAATTGAATGCTCTATTTCATGAAATTAACAGAATTACTTAAAACTGTCTGAGATGTCCAGAATTGCGTTCTCCGGTAGTCTCCGATTGGAATGCGGCTGGAGAACAGGACCTCGGGTCCGATATGCGAGTATATGACGTCGTTGTGCATATTTCGAGTTCCACTATGGTCGCAAGATATGGCAGCAATACGAGAGGTTTCGTAATTGATATTTTTTGGTGTAACGCCAGTATTTCCCGGAATTATGAAGAAGAATCGTGGCATATTCCAATCTTTCCTTCTGAAGAGTCATTTCGACAAAATTCTGAAGACATACGAAAACCTAACCCCTCATATCTTTGTTATTCAGAATGAGACGAGATTGGCGCAAGCCGAATGACGATTCATCTGTGGTTAGAGAGTGATTGTGCTGGGCCGCCGTCTTGCCAGTGTGAAAATGTCCTGGAGAGTAATAGGCTGAGGTGATAACTAGTTCAGAAATTTACATTATTTTGTTCTCTATTGTTTTTATGCTATGTCGATGCTTTTGTTTCGTTCGGATTTCGGGGCATCGTGCACACCAACGATTACCTGAGTAACCCCCCCCCCCCACGAGTTCGGCCTTGATTGGGGCTTAGACTGAGCCAGGACATAGTTTGTAACTGTGGGATCCGCATCTATCTGATATAAACAAGGTCTCCACCACAAATGTGTGGGATTTTGCAGCAACATTTCCTTCATGTCATTTCCTTGCGCCATCAATATCAGTTCTTCCAGGCAAAATAAATATAGGTACAGCCAGAGTTGAATGTATTTATTCAAAGCATATTTGCAGATTCATACACACATGCATAACATGCAATATGTTTGACACATGCACAATGCAATCCAAACAACCACCACACACTTGTAGGTATTCTGATATAACATGATGTTTCCTGGGCAATTGACTGCAACCTGCATTTCATGTCTTATGACCTGCTATGCCATGCTCTTCTGTTCTGTTGTCCAGGCTCTAATTTGTATGATGGACTGGAAACTACAACTGCATTGTTGGAGCTGGACTGAGATCCTGGAAACAAAATGTCATCCATTATTGGCACGTTTCATTCGGATAATAAAAAAGTTCAACATTTGCAGTCACAATCCTGGAGAATAAAATGTCCTTAGGTCTCCATACTCCAGGAGAGGCCCAAAATTCCCACCCTGATAAGTACCTTCATATATTTTCGGTAGCGAAAGTGATTTTTTCCTTGGAACGGTGCATTTTTATCAAGAAGAAAAATGGTGGCAAGTTCGCAGCACTTTGCTGAGTTCAAAGCGGCGAGAAAGACTCAAATGTGAAAAATTTATGTGAAGAATGCATGCTACAAAGCCAACAATTGGGTCTGTTAACCGTGCTATTACAAAAACAAAACCTCCTAGACTCTTACACATGACCAATGAAGTCGATACGCCCTAAAGCTCAAATAACTAACTAACCAGACTTCTGCACACACCACAGAGGAGCGGGGCCACGAGAGCCAGGAAAGCATGACATGAGTGACGAAGGCTAGATGGGGCTAGGCATGCCAACTATGCATACCATTGGACATCATGTATAAAGGGGGGAAATGCATGGTTAGGGACAGATTTAATGAGCACTTAAAAACGCTAAAAATAAAACCGCTAACCTTTTGGCGAACACTTGAAAATAATTAACGCGAGCAGCACTTTCGACCCTAAAACACTCAGCATATCCACTCTGCAAGCCTGCAAAGATGTAGCAGAGCCCAAAATCAGCGAATTAATAAAGATTAGGAACAACAAGCCTTCACTAAACACAATAACGGCAACGGCATATTGGACCCTGATAAAACCAGTTCCTTACACTGCCTAAAACAAACACATATGCAACATGCAACACATAATCGCACCCCCACACACCTGGATTTCAAGTTGACACAAACATACACATACGGTTCATACTCCTTGAGGTGGGCTTATGTTAATGCATACATGCATTTTACGAGTAGGTAGACATTGTGATATGTATAATGAAGGTGATCCACTGTGCGGTGACACGAGGTGCACTTTGCTTGTTTTTGTGGCTTTTGCAGCAAAATGTTTACTGTCGAGGAAGGCCCGTGGCCGAAATATATACAGTGCGAATTTGGATCAATTTCTTTGTTTTATTGTGAGCATAAGGTTATTTTATACCTTTTTCTCACTACAACCTATGTACATTTTATGAATCTACTGACACTGGTCACAAGTGAAATCATCATACTTCGCCAAACAAACACAAATGTCATGAGCCCGCTGCTTACACGTCCGTGAAGTTGGCAGGAGTACATTCATATTCAGCAGCAATCGACGACCCTTCCATTTCGCCAAAAATATGTGAGACGTAAGCCCAAGGTCCCAGACCCACCATACAGACGCATTATACTGGGCATCAAATTGTTTGACCTCCAGAGGTCAACAAAGGTCAACCATCCAATAATGCACGAATATCAACGTTATATAGCCATTCGATCCGAAAGAACGCGCTGACTCTGAAACAGCTCTCAATTACCCCGCAGAACAAGCTTTGCTTGAAACACATTCCCATGCATTATCCCCATTCCCATTCGGGGAACGTGCATTAAAGACACGTAGTTGTAACACCAATAACACTCAATGACACATAGTTGTAATAATTGACGTCCGATTAATTCCGGATATATCAAAATAAGTTCCGATAAAATCAGTTTTGGACCCAATGTATGCTTTCCTATAGGAATGAGCATGGGACCCTGCGGGACTGGAAATTGCGACCCCTTCGATTTTTCTTCAAATCGCCACGAACGTAAGCAATGCCAAAACACGTCGATAAATCATACCGTTTCACGGGGCATCTAAAGATGTGAACTCCAGAGGTTAACGAGGTCCAGTTCGATATTCGACTTCGACCTATATGCGAGGATTGAGCATGCGACTGTCATTACTTGGCATGCTCAAGTCGTAATGGAAGAAAGAAAATCGATAACGCTTCAAATCTGAGGCGAGATTTAAACGGACAAGGAGTCATGTGACATTGTTAGGTCAGAGGTCAAACCCTTCAAACTTTCGCTTCAGATTTCAAGCGTTATTAATTTTATTTCTTCTTTTACGACTTGAGTATGCCAACTAATGACAATCACATGCACTATTCTCAAATATAGGTCAGTCGAATGTCGACCTAGAACTAGCTGACCTCTGGAGGTCACATCTTTCGATGCCACGGGACACAGCGTAAGTTGTCGACGCGTTTTGGCATTACTTACTTTTGTGTCGATTTTGAGACAAATTGAAGGGGTCGCAATTTCCAGTCCCGCTGTGTCCCGTGCTAGACCCTGTGGGAAATTTAGCATTAGGTCCAAAACTGATCTTTTCGGAACATATTCTTGTATATATCCGGAATTAATTGGACCTCAATGATTATAATGCCACCGTTCGACTGCCCATGCTATTGGCTTTACAACTGTGTATTTTATGTGAACGGCTTGACCTGACATGATCTGTGACCTGACAATGTCACATAGGCCCTTGACCGTTGAAATTTCGCCTCAGATTTGAAGCGTTATTGAATTCCTTTCTTCCATTACGACTTGAGCATGCCACCTAATAGGAGTCACATGCCACATCCTCACATCTAGGCCAAAGTGAAATAACGAACAGGAACTCGTTGACCTCTGGAGGTCACAGCTCTCGATGCCCCGGGAATCGGGGTGAGTTGTCGACGTGTTTTTGATTACTTACATTTGTAGCGATTTACGTTATTGAACACGTTTTAGACCAACATAACTTATTACTACTGGCGAGCCGACATATTTTCACCGAGGTCACAACACAGAAACTGCAATTGATGCATCAATCTGCTCTCCATCTCTGGCAAACGCCTTTGATTGGACGATATACATGATGGTGACCACAATTAAATTAAATTGGTACCGACTTGTTCAATAGCGGTCGAGACCACATGAACTTTCACACCTCCCTGGAATATTTGAAGGCAGATGGGACCAAATATTAGGCACTTTCACATATACAATACAACGAAACTCTTGCTCAACAGCATTAACTTACCTACCAATATATTTTACAAGCAGCGTTTGCGGCAATTCCACTGACAAAACCTTTCACAAAAAGAGCATCAGTACCTTGGTGGTGCCTCGAAGTAGCACAGGTAATTGCGGGAAGAAATAGAGCAGTTGGAAAATACTGACACCATCTAGATCCACACAATTTTCTCCATCGAAACTATGAACGTGTGAGAATACATCGCATCACCGATGATGATAGGCGCTGTTCATGGGCAGCGTAGCAAATCTCTAGCGGATGACACTTTGCCACTGCTAAAGGCAAAAATGTCTATACCAACTCACTTTCCAAAAACCTTTAATCGACATATGGGGATTAATACTTCCGGTCACATACAAAATTGTCCATCACAGAACCGGAAGCAAAGGTAAAAACCATAGCTGATAACATGGCTCCAACTGGCTTCAATGCCAGCTACAGATATGTTTCCATAAAACATCCACGTAAATTTCTGATTCCAATTCCTCGTTATTCCACTCCGACAATACTGAAACATACAATGATATTGCTAATATTTCATAACTGGAGAATACCATTTGCCCCGCCGGTAACACCTCCATGGGGCCTGCCACTTACATCCTTCTTCTTTAGACATTTACATTACCATGCTAAACATTGGGTCCTACAGACGTTTTTCATTATAGTCAAACTACATCTTTCCTGTACCTGGAAAAAGCCCTCTTAATACCCATCCCAATTCCCGGTGTGAAGACTACAGTGACCCCAGCAATTTTCGTCCAATTGCTCTCACCAGTTGCTAATGGAAACGTTTTGAACGCATAGTTATCAAAGGATTGAACTGTCACCCAGACACAAATTCCTTTTCGTCTCGAAACCAATGTGGTTTTTGTCCAGAACGCAGTATATTTATCAATAGACTGCGTTATTTGGCTAGAAGCAGACATACGTCCAGGTTAAAATAAAACATGAAAATATTGCTGCAATGTATTTCGACTTTAGCAAGCCTTGTGACATGGTTTTCAAACCAGCATTACGTTTCCAAATTCATCAGCTCGGCGTGGAAGGACATTTAGCCCAACATTTAGTAGGTTTTCCATCTGGTAATCCCTTCCAACTCAACTTCCCCTCAGCCATCTTCGGTCCACATTTCATGCAAAATGGATTGCAACAGGAGAGATGCACACCATCGGTTTTTAATATCACCATTGATGATCTATTCATCGACATCCCTGTCAATGTATCTTATTCCTTTTTCGGACGACCGAATCTGGTGTTCAGCAAAATAATTTTGAGCATTGCTTAACTGGAATGCAGAACGAGCGTGAACGAGTACACCAAATGGCCATGAAGCATGACCTCAACTTTTTGGTCCAAAATCTGCAGCAATGATTTTTGGCAAATTGTCGCCCTGCCCTAAGCCGGAGACATCGCTTCACCTCGGGAATAATGGCATATCTTCGCAAAACCACTTACATTGTGTGTGTGTGCTATTTTTGATCCCAAGCATTTTATGCAGAAACGTGAAACATATGCGGAAGAGACGTTTTCACCGACTAAATTTGTTTCGCTGTATTGTTTCTACATTATCTGAAGCTGATCGTCATGCCATTTTACGATTGTATACATGCTGAGTTATTTCCATGATTGCATATTGCTCGGTAGTTTATTCTGGTGCAAGCACCTCCTACTTTTTAACAGCTTTTGACACTGTTCAAAATAGCGTCCTCCGTATAGCACTCGGTGTAATGACTACTTTTCCAACCATTTCTTTAGAAGCTGAGGCAGGAGTTCCTCCATTTGCTTTCCGTCAAATGCAACAGATACTTAGTCATGCCTAAAAATGTAAGGGAGCAAAAACCACCCGAATCACGCGTTCGCGCTAGTACTCCCAAATTGACATCGCGATTATTTAGGTACAGTGAAAAAAGAACTGGTTTCACTATGGCTTTTGGAGTCAAAATATGTTCTGCACAACTTCATTAAAATATTACAATGATCTTCCTGTACCCACTAGCCCACGGTGACAGATTGTACAACGACACATTTTGTTTAACCACAACTTCAAAATCACAGCTTTTTCCAGAATATGGCAAGCAGTTTCGGTCTCGTTTTTGTTATGCTCATTTTCTTCTTACTGACGGCTCTAAGGATGCCAAACTCACGGTGAATGCTATTGTTTCGGGAACATACAACAACAACAATATTTGCCAAACAAAACCTTCATTTTCATCGCCAAATTGCATGCTCTCCGTTATACTCCCAATCGTTTCCTCCGCCACCCCATGCGAAGTGTCGTTCTTGTTGGGACTTCAAATCTGCTTTGCAATTCCTTTTTCACTTTCTTCTCACGCCATTACCATCCTTCCATTTATGAAATAATGGAAACATTTAATTTAATGAGCGCGAGGGTTTGTTTCATGTGGGTGCCCAGTCACTCTGGCATTCCAGGAATCGAAGAAGCAGACAACCTAGCAAAAGCAGCATTGGAGCTACCATGAATCACACAAATTCCTAAACATTTTGGTCCCATCCAATAGTCAATATGACGTCATGTGGCATTATTCGAACAAAAAAAAAGTATTTAAAACATAAACTATACACCATTACGACTCATCAAGCCTGTTGTAGATCCACGGATAATATCTTTTCAAGGAAACCGACATGATGAAATGCCCATATCATGGTAGCGCCCATGTGACATATATACATTACACATCGATTTACGTATAATGCTTCACCTCGGCCTTAATGTCCATTATGTAATATCCATCTCATAGTTACACATATCCTCCTTCATTGGGAGCAATACCACAGCTCGCAATAAGCATTGACAGAATACTGCCGAGCACAGACAATTTCCTTTTATTTGCCCACGCTGTTGGGAGATGATCACCCAGTTTTCATGAAGCATCTTTTTCGTTTTCCTCCGGAAAACCCATCGGATTCCAATATTTATAAACTAATTTGTACAACATAATATTGTATTCACGCATGAAATGAAACCGTCTGAGGAATATCCAGGTGCCATGGGCATCATCACCGATACCGCCGGTTGCAAGTGCCGCCAACAGAACTGACCTTGAGCCTAGAAGCGGCGCGACGTCATGCCATCATGGTGGCCGACACGACTTCACTCGCATTAGCATGACGTGCCAAGGCGCTCCCGGGAATTCTGGTCAACCAATGTCGAAGGACATGACCTTGGTAGAGGTCTGTACGAAGCAGACTGATCACCTGTGTTCCACAGTGCGGGCCTTGATCACAAATGGCGCACATTTCAGGGTGTGTTTATCCGCCAGCTCAATTGTGTGGCGCTTGTGCGTCGTATGCATACCCGCCACATCGCCACGAGACCGGCATCGACACCCATGCCGCAGCCACTGCAGCGGCGCCGAGCAAAACACTGCCGCACCCAGCGCCCGCCACCGGTGTAAAGAAGTGACGAGGGCTGCGTCGAGCGACATTTGTACAAACCGCCGTGCTTTCTGTCGGCATGCAAACGGTATGGGGGGGGGGGGGCAGTCGGTGGTGGATCTTACCAGCCGGTACTCGGACGAAAGCCGAGGCCAGCCGACGGTATAGGGGGGGCAGTCGGTGGTGGATCTTACGACAGCGTATCATAACCCCCACAGTTCATAACCTCTACAGGTCACAACCTCCACAAATTCAACACATCGCAGCGGTCGTAACCTCCACAGGTCATAACCTCCACAGGTCACAACCTCCACAAGTCCACAGCGGTCATGACCTCCACAGGTCGTAACCTCCACAAGTCCACAGCGGTCATAACCTCCACAGGTCGTAACCTCCACAACTCCGAAGCAGTCATAACCTCCACAGGTCATAACCTCCACAGGTCGTAATCCCCACAGGTTGCAACCTCCACAAGTACGAAGCGGTCATAACCTCCACAACTCAGCAGCGGTCATAACCTCCACAGGTTGCAACCTCCACAGATTCAAGAACTTTTTGAATTTTCTAGAAGCATCACTTTAGATAGCTATCGCTAGGTAACAGCACTGTCTACGTATTACACTAAGGAGATTGAATGCTGAATCATAGGTAAAAATATTTATCGCCAGATGGCAGGATAATACAATTGAGTACTTGCTCTTTGCGTGCGGCTATCCTATTGTTCGAGAGCTCGGTAGCCCGCACATCGACGCGTGGGAAAGTAATGCGTTGCGCAGTGGCCGATGATCGTATAACATTCACACGATTTTCGCCTGCAATGCGTCGACGAGTGGGAAAATAATGCGACACACAGTGGCGGATGATGGCAAGACATTTGCATCCTATCCGTCTACAATATGTCATGCAATGACCAGGCCATGAAATGCAATGCTGCCTATTCAAGGCCTGGTCAGGCGTAGGAACGTCCCCAAAAGTGAGTGGGCCAGGGTGAACAGCAGGGACGCATCAAGGAATTTCGCAAAGTACCATGGTTGAGCACTTTTGGGTTGATAACCCGATAATTTTAATTGTAAACACACGACTTTTACCACTAAGATGGGGACCGCTAAAGGGGTACTGAAAAGGACTACCAACACAGTATAAGTACATTCAAATTCACAATTCTCGCTGGACTTTGAACTCTTTTCACGTCTAATGGATGCATTTGTAATACTAGGTTTACCTTATTGATGCGAGTGAAACCATTAGTATATTACTGTTCAAACAAAATGTCTTCAGTTTCCGCTATGTGCGTATGTGTGGGGTGAGTGCAAGTTCATTACAGCGTCACTAATGGCTACGTGGTGTGCCCTAGTTTCCAAGATATAGTACCAAATGTCCGTGAGACGTCATCCGTTGTTCACCGATGTTGATGGGGAGAAAGAATAGAACGCCAGTGCAAATTATCCCGTAAACGAACATTTTGAAATGGCCAAAAGCTGCAGGGGGTCATTATGAGTTCACCGATCTATGCTTTTGCACAATTCAGATTGTTGTTCATTGAGTTGAGTTTTTCCCCTTAGACATTCTTCACACATTCATATTTTCATGGCAAATTACTTGAATGTGAAGGAGATAAAGTGTTTGATTTTAGTAAGATTGCCAGATATAGCCATACTTAGTACTTATGGGCCCACAGACGTTTCTAAGGCAGTGTTCACCTTACAAGTTTGCACTGGCTGCTAGCAAGAACGAAGCCTACTTGCTGTCAGATAAAGAAATAATTACCATGATTATTGTTGGAGAGGATGAGAAAAGGAAAGACGGGTGATCGCTGGTTGAAGATGCTTTGATCCGGTTTGTGGAGGATTGGCAAGCTGACGGAGTGGGGAAAAGAAAAACGTTATAAATAATAACACATGGCATTGTGTTCGTCCTCAGGGTCTCATCAGTCACCTCAAACATTTGTGTAGTGCCCATCGTGCACTTTATAATATTTGCCACTTGGAAGGAAATGCTACAACTGCATCACGTGACACCCGGCTGAAACGGAATGAAAGCGCATATGTTGAGGACCAACAAAGCAGTGCGAAATAGCTGATAGGTGACAACATACGACACCTCATAAAGTCATAACGTGTTCAGACTTAGGGCCGCAAGGGCCCTAAGAATTCACTTCGATGACTAGCTCTCTCCCTCCCACGTTTTCTAGTGGGTAAGAAATCCGGATAACCGCTTAGCTTTGACGCACCTCATTTCTGATTAAATAACAACGCTTCCAGATTGGGTACCGAACTGAGACTCTAGTTAGGTGTCCTTTTTAACCTTTCCGATTTCCTTTGTCTTCGGATGTGTTTTAAGGCACTAACATTTTTTTTCCTTGGGGCTCGGCACGTGTTTGCGATACTGGCTTTTTAAACAAAAGTAAAGTTTTGTTGCTTATTTTTGTGCACCGACGATAATTTGTAAGCATCGGTGCGTTTTCGCAGACCCCGCAGTGTTCATTTAGTGCACTGTCTTCGTTCCTTTTCTAGGACCATGTCGATACTTTAGGGACATAGCCTGTTTTTGAGGCCCCATGCTGTATCAAACCCCGCTGTGCTTTGAGGGACCGTTGTGTCTTGATTTTTAGCTCCGGTGTGTATACTTAGAGCAGCAGAATGTCTTAAGGCAATGCCGCTTTTTTCCAGACTCGGAAAGCTTTGAAGCGCTCGGTGCATTTTCGTCCTCCAGTTATGCTCTTTGAGTCCCGCTGTGTTTTTTTCCTCATATTTGTAGGACTTCAGCACGATGTTCGGGGCCCGGTATAATTTCTTTGGATCCGGTCTCGACATTTCTGGCCCAGTCGCGTAGTTCCGGGAGAATCCGACGTCAGTTTTCTGGGCTTGACAGTTTTTGGTGACTCATTCTGAGTTATGTAAAGTCCCAGCCAAGGCCTTATTTTTCGGGCCATCAGCGACATTTCTGTATTTTTATGTCCCGCCTGGGTTTGTCGAGCTCCGGAATGTTTTTCGGTGCCATATGCGATTTGTTAAGGCATCTCGTAGTATGTTTGGACTAAGGGGTTATTTTTCTGGTCGGAACATTTATTTTTCGGAACCTCCCTTTATTTTTTAGGGTTCTGGCTTTATTATTGTCGGGTTGCGTTGCGACTTTGGGGCCACGCTGTCCTTATTTGAGGACATCAACGCCAATTTTTGTGAGCCCCCGAAGGAATTATTGATGCCTCGACCAGAACTTACGCAACTACCGACGGGAATTTTTGGTCCCATGCGCGACATTTGGGGGTGGGGGTGTTGGCGCCAGTTCACAGGTCGCGTTGTGCTAATCTGACCCCAGGCCCACACTAATTTTAGCGTTCCCCGGCGCAAATTTTAGAGCCCCGAAGCAAGTTTTTTTTGGTGCCCGCTGTATTTATTTAAAACCCCTAATTATGGGGGCCCCGACGCGAATGTATCATGTCCTAGAACCTTTTTTTGTGGACCCCGGTGCGATTCTTGGGTTCTTCGGAGCCCGCCTTGCTGGGACGGAAGGACATTTTCCTCTTTAGCATGCCACTGCGGCTGCTCAACGAGTTTTTTTTTCCAGTGGATGGCACCATTCAGAATAGAAAGGCCCTCAGGATAATTTTATTTCGTGACCGCTTCTGAATTGTCCGGTGCTCGGATGAACTCGATAGACCCCTTTGTGATTTATTGGGGTCGACTTCTATTTTTGTAAGCCTTCTGCGCGATATTTCTGAGCCCCGGTACGATTCTTCGGGCTCCTTGTGCATCTTTTTCCGTGCTCCAACGCACTTCCTTCCGGGGCCCGACACCTGTTTGGGGGTCTTTGACGCAATTTTTGTGGCATTCGCGCACTTGAAGTTGATGTAGTAAGGTGTAGACTTCATTATTGTATCTATGCTACCATAATACATTATCGAACTAAGTATTTTATGGGCTACACCCAAGGTTAGTCATACTTAGTAGCGTGCCGTCTATTGGCTTCGGGGTGATATAATGCGGAGCTGTGTTGAGGTTCGCATGATGTTTCATAGTTCGTTCGATGGTACCTCTGGGTGGCCGTGTTCAAATGAAGTCGGCTCATTTACGTCAGATGGCACCGCTAGGTCGTCACTCTGACCTTAGATGAACCCTCTATAACCTACCTCTTCTTCGACTTCAGATGTCCGCTCTTCTACTTTAGACAGTCCCTAGTTACGATGCTGCCCCGAATAGCAAGAATGAATCACTGAAGGAAATAGTGCATAGTATGAAATTAACTTTTTAAGAATTACATCCTATTTTAGCCAGGTGCAGACACAGAAATTGTCACACGGCGGCCATGTCCGAAGGACACCACTTCTAAAATGTAGAAAGAGAGAGAGAGAGAGAGAGAGAGAGAGAGAGAGAGAGAGAGAGAGAGAGAGAGAGAGAGAGAGAGAGAGAGAGAGAGATAGAGAGAAAGAGAGATACAGAGATGAGAGGTGAAAAAAGTGAGGGAGAAGGGAGAGAGGGAGAGGAATATATGGATATAGATAGCAAAGTATGCATGCATATATATATATATATATATATATATATATATATATATATATATATATATATATATATATATATATATATATCTGTAGATGAAGACATGGACCTATATTTATATATAGATATATAGGTTAGGTATATGCCGCGCCTTCAGTTGTTCTTGTGCCTTGTGTTCGCCGGCGTTAAATTCACGATAGTTTTGCAGGATTCGCAAGCGTTTGTTTCAGCGCTGGACGCCCGGCAGCCGTCCCAGAGACTCGTGTTTCGCGACGTCACCCCTCGCCGAAGAGCGGATAGCTAGTGATCATAGTGACTTCTAGTGATCAAGCCACCTCCTGCCACAAGCACACAAATGCACATACACACAAATATACACACACACACATACATACACACACACACATACACACACACATTCACACTCACGCTGCATATTACTAGGTGCCGAGCTTGGCTGTGGCTGAGTCATCTATTGGTTCGTTAGCAGCAGAGCTAGGTCAGGGCTGTCATCTAGTCTGTTGCGATGGCACAAAATATGGCTGCTTATCCCCTGGCTCTCTAGATCTACCAGGAGACACAAATAAGTCAGAGCGTCCCTCCTCGATCCTCCGCAATATTCATGACCGCCTAGTGTTTTTTTTTCTTCAGTAATACCTTCACAAATGACACATCTCTATGTTTGTTGATTGTGGAGGGGAATACCAGAGGTAATTGTGAGCTCATATGGAGTACTCTCATTTACTTTGTACCAATTCAGTGCTCATTAGAAATTGCAAGATCGCCATTAGTTAGCCGTTTCTACATCAGCTCTGCTTTAGACGCAGGCTGGCCGTTCAGATCGCGGCCAGCTCGCCTCTTCGGGGAAAGCTGAGCCGGGCTGCGACGTCGAGCGCCCGGCCACGCAGGCTGGGAATCGGACGACTGCAGTGGCGGACACAGTTGTTGAACCATTATCATTTTGTCAACATGTACAGTATCTTCAGATCTGTATGCTGTTGCGCTGTTGGCGCATCATGTTTTCCTTGTAACTGTCATGTGGAGGTATTCTTGGAGATCAAGCTGAAGACGCCACTGGCAACGTGCACATGTCACTGGATACGGCGAGGGTGAGGCACTATATCGTGCGGTCGTCGGGGGGGGGGGAGGGGTAGTTGATGCGTGGTCTTCCCGTGCAGGCTTTGGACTGGGCTGCTGGGAACTGACACCAGCGGACGGTCTGGCTTATTCAATGGCCGATGTGGTTGACTGGTTTAAGGTCGATACACATATGCATAGTGCAAGGTGTTGAACGATATGTCAAATATATGGCTTTTTAACCTTGAAATCATATTGCTCGCATGCAGCATGCAGCTAGGAGAACATGTAAGCCAATTAATAAAATCAGTTACTCGGTTTGCATGGGCCGCGGTAATTCGAATTTCTACCTTAAACAGCGCAGCGTCGCATTTGGTGTCCCATGAAAACGTTTGTCATACGTTAGTAACTTCGAATTCAGCGCGGGCTGAAATCCTGCCAACCCCCCACCCCAGAAGGATTTTAGCGATGGGAACACGGGAACGAGTAGATTAGGGGTAAGTTGCTCGTCTCACAATCGAAAGGTTGTGGGTTCGAGTCTCACCTGTCGCTACTCTTCGCCCGCGACCAATCCGCGTGAGAGATTGGCGACGCTACATGACTCAACGGTCGATGTGTCGTAAAAACCAGTGACCAACCGACTAGCAATGGGAACGGATATAGTTTTGATTTACGGTAAAAACAGAAACGTGACTCATATCCGTGTCGCGTCAGATAAAAACAAAGTATTTTAATCTACTTCCCTGTGGGAAATGAAAATTCTTCGAGGGAAGGTGAAGTTCAAGTGATGCTGGGGCTGGTGCGATATCACCAAATATTTCGTGCTACCGTCGGCAACAGGCATAGCGATGCACACGTTAGTTCGTATTGAGAGCGTAATTCGAAGTTGTTCGAGCATGACAATTTGAATGGTTCCCCCATAGTCAGAAAAACTAGAACAATTAGGTATATTTAAACATTTAATTTCATCGTATTAACCACAAATTTAGCAAGAATGAACGAATTCAACCTGTAGTGATCGCTTAGGATGTAATATGGTATCAGTACTACTTATTGTATTTTTAAGTTTAATGAGGTGAAAGACATCATCATTGTAGATACTGTGATGCCAGTATGGGAAACTGCCTGCCCAACTTGAAAGTTGGGATGGCAGGGGTCCATCAACTTCCAAATACATGGTTGATTTTTACAGTTGGTAAAAATGTTTCAAACATACCCGATGTTTACAACAAAGCGGCCGAAGTCTGGCTAGTTTTTTTTTGGACGTGTGGGGGTACTTTGGCATAACATATACTGTGCTTATCTGGTGACTTCGTGTGATAAGCTCATGTTCCTCTGTCTCGCTACAGTCTTCATAACAATGGATGGGCCTGAGGTGAAGCAAACCTTAATGACGTCATTGTTGCAATCATTGGATAAGGGAAACCTGGTCTAGGTGATACAATTTTGACGAAACTCAATATAATTCATCACTTTGGAGGGGTAGCGAGGAGATTGCTGCACCTACGCCGAGCCTAAACCTGGTATCATCACGATATTTTGTTTTCGTGGCGTCCTCTGGGCTTTCCACTAGCGAGCAAATCATGGCGCAACTATCAATTCATCAACTTACCCCGCAATAGGGTTAAATTGTTGCTGATGATGGGTTAAGTTGATATAATGTAGGTTAAGTAAACTATGTTATGAATATAGATGGTACTAGTTTGCTCCTTTTGAAAGGTTCATAGTTCACGCTTACAGTAACAATACTGGTGTGAGTCTTGACTGACCATAGCTAATGGTTTATGCCATTTATGGAATGTTCAAACGGTCATTCCGTAGATTTCTTGATACAGTTTTAGCAGACGCCTTAATAAAAGTAGGCAATTGTATGGTTGTTTTGTTCCATTTCCAATCCATAAAACGTTCAAACAGGCTGTATGTTAAGTACGAATTTAAACACATTTCACAGTCGCAAAGTTGAGAGAACATGGTAATGAGCTGACACTTAAAAAGTTAACAAGTGGGCGACAGATTAGAAATTAAGGGCAAAGCAAAGGCGCTTTCGGTCCAAAAATGTGTCACATCTTTATCATTCTGTAGTCTCGGGCCAAAAGTACCTGGGCTTCATATTTCCGTGAGAAGAGGGTGTCAGTATCAACATGTGCAACAGTAGCCATGGGAACCGGCTTCATGCTTTTGGAGAAAATGCTGTTGCATCAACCATCCCGTGTATCAACTAGACCCGGTCTCCATACTCCTATTTTTCACGGCTATTTAATGTGTTTGCACGGCAGCTTCGCAAGCTGTCACCTGGACTGTGCCATTTGAATCCTCTGACATCAGTGCTTACATAATCATATGCATCATACTTGCTCCCAAAACGCTGCAGAAAGGACATTGCAAAATATTGTGATAAAAGATCAAACCGACTGGGTGTAGGGCTGGGTGTTACGAAGACTGGGACGATATCTTGTAATTAGATTGAGTGAGCCATTCATCTCAAAACAAAGCCGCTGGGTATAACTCTAAAAAATATCGCCAGACACCACAACGGCGATAGTGCTCAAACAAACCTTGCTGGGCTCCATACCAATCGCGCCGCGGCCTAAGAAAATCGTATCAGAGTCCACAAGATCGTTGGACTCCATCCTCCCGAGAAGAAAAATCGCGATGGATCTTGAAAAAGTGCGCCGTGGCCTCAAAGCTTCCACATGGTTCCGGAATGGTTCAGTTTATACAAAAACAAGGGACCCTCAAAATATCGAGTAGAGTTTAAAACAAATTGCATTGAGGCTTACAAATCGATGCACCTGACCAAAAATCGCGCCGACTGAGGGCTTAAGGCTCAGGGCCCTCCAATGTTGGTTTCATTGCTGAGCGTGTGGCGTAAAATCTGCTGGTGTGCGTCTACCAACGCAAACATGACCCGTGTTCAACTGAGGAACTAGGAGTCATTGAAGTAAAGTTTAGGGCAGATCACTTTATGTTTCATAGACGTTTGTAAGCTACGTTCTTGTCGATTAGCAGTCTTGTGGTGCATATTTTGTGAAAGGGATGACACGTACTATCACCCCGCAAGGTACTAATGTCCTCTTCGCCCTCAATCGTTTGGGACAGTACATTCATAAGTTACATTGTTTCACTACATTACCGACGTTTTGTGCTTCAGACTTGATCACCATGTATCGGCAATTGAGTATCAAATCTGAAACGTTGGTGATTTCTTGAAATAATAGTCATTCATTTTAAGAACCTTTTCATGGCTATGAAGACATTGCAAGTTATATTTTCCTCCCATGTATGCTTAGATTGTACGCCGCTACGAATGCAAGTGTTTACACACTTTTGGTGCCTCACAATTTGATTCCTTATCTATGATGACGTTTCGTTTGTACTTGCCCCCCCCCCCTCCTTCGGAATCAGGGATTAACTATTGGTGTGCTGCATGGGTGTAACCATTGAGGGGGACTGGAGAGGGGACATGTCCCCCAATTTCTGAGAAGTGACGATTTGTCCCCCTCAATTTTGTCCTGTCACCACAGCCTCAGCTACCGGAGTATCATCTCTGCAAAATTATACTTAGTCATTTATGAAGTGAAAACATGTATGTCAGAGAATCACCAACAATACTAAAAGCCGATCTAGGCAATCAACGAGCTTCACAGGCTATCTGTATTAAAAAAATATCCGAATGATAAATCAGCAAAAGGTTTTTTTGCTTCCAGCCAATTCTTGAAGAACATGAACCCTGACCATCTTCTGTTTTCACTTTGGTAGGAAATTGTGCTCTGTCAGGCAACAAATTTGCATTATCGCAGGGCTTTATATGTCTAATCACCCACTTAGGTTTCCCTAACTTTTCATTAGCGACACCGTGACTGGTTCGCGACGCGAACCGCCCACTTTCGCGCCACAGACGCTGTGCTTTTTCCGTTCCTTCCCCAGACAGCTCATCAATGGCGTCATCAGGGTATGACTAGTCGGCATATTCAGGGCGGACAATGCAAATATTGCGCGAGAATCACAATGTATTCAACATTTTAGGTAGTCATGAAATCTGATACAAACAGGTCTGAGCAGGGTGTTCGTACTCTGCATCCGCCATTGCGCCGCATATCAGCTTCCCACGGGGCGACGGGCGGTTCCCGACGTCTGAAAAGTTAACAATGCGCACACACAGAAAAAGCGTATTCAACGACACATCCTGCCATCTAGTGAGAAATATTGCTACCTATGCTTCAACGTCCAATCGCATGACTTTCATTCAATATCCGTTGCTATAATACCTAGACCGTGCTGCTACCTAGCGATAGCTATCTGAAATGGTACTTCTATAAAACTATGTAGTTCTTGAATCTGTGGAGGTTATGACCGCTCCGTACTCGTGGAGGTTGCAACATGTGGGTATTACGACCTGTGGAGGTTATGACCTGTGGAGGTTATGACCGCTTCGGAGTTGTGGAGGTTACGACCTGTGGAGGTTATGACCGCTGCGGACTTGTGGAGGTTACGACCTGTGGAGGTTATGACCGCTGCGGACTTGTGGAGGTTGTGACCTGTGAAGGTTACGACCGCTGCGATATGTTGAATTTGTGGAAGTTGTGACCTGTGGAGGTTACGACCTGTGGAGGCTATGATACGTCTCCGGATCTTACAGCCGGTACTCGGACGTGAGCCGAGGCCAGCCAACGGTATGGGGGGAGGCAGTCGGTGGTGAATCTTACAGCCGGTACTCGGACGTGAGCCGAGGCCAGCCGACGGTATGGGGAGGAGGCAGTCGGTGGTGGGTCTTACAGCCGGTACTCGGACGTGAGCCGAGGCCAGCCGACGGTATGGGGGGAGGCAGTCGGTGGTGAATCTTACAGCCGGTACTCGGACGTGAGCCGAGGCCAGCCGACGGTATGGGGAGGAGGCAGTCGGTGGTGGGTACTCGAGTGAGCCGAGGCCAGCCGACGGTATGGGGAGGAGGCAGTCGGTGGTGGGTCTTACAGCCGGTACTCGGACGTGAGCCGAGGCCAGCCGATGGCGCGTGACGCGCTGCCATTATGGTGGCCCGCGCTACTTCACACGATCGGCATGACATGTCGGGCGCCAGCCGCACCTGCGCCAACCCTGCTGCCCGCACAGGCGGCCCACAGACCAACATGTGTGAACCAGGCTGCCCACAGATCAATATGTACCAATCAAGCTGCCAACAGACCAACTTGTGCCAACCAGGCTGCCAACAGGCATGCATGTTCCACCGAGCTGTGCACAGGCCTACATGTGCTAACAAGGCTGACCACAGGTCAACATGTGCTAACCGGTCTGTCCACATGTCAAGATGTGCTAATCGGTCTGCCCACAGGTCAACATGTGTTAATCGGTCTGCCCACAGGTCAACATGTGCTAACTAGGCTCGCGGTCATATGGTGTATGACCACGAGAAACTTCAAAGTGCAGCCAATCAACATCGGCACATCGCATGTAACGCTGCTTATGATGAAACCGCCAACATCCACCGGGGAGGACGGCACGAGTGTGACTGTGCTGCATGCACTTTCTCCAGGTCATGGTCACATATCACTCGACACCGTAAATGTCAGCCTCACTACTGGGCTTGTCCCTGTAACTGCGAAGCCAGCCTCACTATCGGACTTGTCCCTGTGACTATAAATCCAGCCTCACTATCGGATTTGCCCATGTGACTGGAAATCTAGTCTCACTATCGGATTTGTCCCTGGGACTGGAAATCCAGCCTCACTACCGGGCTCCTATCCCTAATAGCTAGGGACTCCGTGGTCTCCTAATGTCACTTTGACTGCGAATAATTTCCTTGTCAAGTGCTACCTACAAAGGAAAAACTTCCAACCACTCAGTCAACACGCGCCAGATTTCCATTTTCATGCCCTGATGTAAATCGTCTGACTCTTAGCATTCCGAGCGAGCCACTTGCTATCACGAGCGCTGCATGAATACCGTCAGTGACGCTTCACCCAGTGAGCGCTGTGGTCGTGTATATACCACAGACATTTGATCACATTTCTGATGTCCGTTACGAGCTGGGTCTTCTCATTTCAACTGATCTGGATCTTTTTCACAGCCATATTCTGCTCCGCAAGATCATCCTGACGGGTCAGCCCACGACCATTGTTGGCCAAATCACCGCAAACCTGAAAAACCGTCACGCACGTGCAAACAATTACATGCACCCGCCAGCCATACACAGAGAGGTCGAGGCTGTCAAACTTCAAGACACACGCACTGGCATACCTCTACGAACAACACTAGTAGCACAAAACACCAAACAGCAGAAGGGTGTGCACCACGAACTCACTTTAGGCCATCCCTTTCCTGTTGCTTCTGGGAACTACTCGCGTATAACTCGTGAAAATAGTACGGTGTGAGTAGTGGAGGTAGTGCTTGGGTATTGTTTTACCCTGGCATATGAATGTTCGCTGCGCGTTTGCTCCCACTACTGACCCCAAGCTTCTCCTTACTTTGTACATATTTCTTAGTTGTAGCCAAGTTGTTCATAATAGCCATTTTGCGTGGAGTACATGTATCGTGACATATATAAATGAATACATAAATGGACAAACATATACGCTTCCGACCGGGATGTTCAGCTGGCAACTGGCAGTTATTTTTACCACTCAGCGCTGATTGGGCCGGGTGTCGCTTACGCCGATTCGGAGTGCCAATTCAGGGGTGGCATCAGACATTTTTTATGGGTGGTGAAGGTGCAAATTCAGGGCACCATTTGGAAATTGTCTCAAAGCAGGAGTGCGAAAGTGGTGAATGCCAGAAAATTATCGATGATCCAGAGGAATTAAAAAGGTTTGCTTAACTATATGAGGAGCCGACTTAAGGATCGGATATGAGTGGATATAATTGGCACAGTGCCTATTCAGGGCTGATCCACTGCTCACTAGTTACCGCGCCTTTGTTGAAGGAAGCAACTAACAATGAGGGGTGGGATGAGGGATGGGAATGGGATGCCCAAATGTACTAAATCGACACGCTTGGGTGAGGGGTGACCTCATTGAAAGGAGAAACTCTGAAATTAATACAGTCAATTTGCTATATATGCATGCATTCACATACACACACACACACACACACACACACACACATTTATATATATATATATATATATATATATATATATATATATATATATATATATATATATATATACAGACACACACACACCCACACACACGTGTATATATATTCAAGCACAGCGACATATTTGTCGTACTTTTAATTTTACATATCTGGCGCCCCTGTGGGCAACAACTGGAAATCCACCAATACCTTATCGGTGACCTCAATATAAACTTGCTGAGCAGTGGAACATCGGTTTCTCGTAACACCTCTTCGGTTCTTTGTGTCCTCAGCCTCTACCGACTGGTCCTAGAGCCCATCCACCTTCATCCCACGCCTATTTTGCTTGCTCGCATTACCACCATTCATGGGGTGTACCTTTGTTTTGTCTGAATCAGTCAAGAAAGAACACACCCAATCATCATCAGCTTTCCCCAAATTATGTGGTAGCTCCTAAGCACCATTTCTGCCTCTAAGCCAGGGGCGTCGCCACCGGGGGGCAGCGGGGGGCAGTTGCCCCCCCCCCCTCCTGCCGTGAAACTGGGGGAGGGCGCCGTCCCTCCTAACATTTTATGAGACCCTCAGGACGAAAATGATGCCCCCAGGGCGAAAAGGAGGCCCCTGTTTCGTAAAGGAGGTCCCCGGGACGAAAAGGAGGCCCCCAGGACGTACAGGAGGCCCCCGGGACGAACAGGAGGCCCCCAGGCTGAAAAGGAGGCCCCAGGACGAATAGGAGACCCATGACGAAAAGGAGGCCCCCAGGACGAAAAGGAGGCACACCGGACGAAAAGGAGCCCTCCAGGACGAAATAAAGATTCTCCAAATTAGGGGTCTCCATTAAGAGACCCCTAATTTGAAAAATGAGTCACCTAGGAGAGGGTAGGAGGCCCAAGAAATCAAGAGACCCCAAACAATGAGAGGAGGCTCTAAGACGAAAAATAAAGCCAGTAGATATGAGATGAGGTTTCGGAGACGCAAAAGCAAGCACCAAAACGGGTAAGGTTCCACTAAGATAGAAAAGAATGACCCAGAGACATGGCAGGAGGCACCTAATCCGGATGAGGACGACACGAGATTAGGAATGAGACCCCATGATGAACGAGGAGTACCCTAAAATAGGAGAGAAAGGCAATTGAATCAGAGAGATGGCTCCCAGGCGGAAAAGAAGGCTCGAAGACGGCCAAGAAGGTCCCCGGGAAATAACAAGGTCACTGAGATAGGAAACGTTGCCTGTAATTTAGAAGAGGAGGCACCTGGGAGAGAAGAGAAGTCCACCAAGAGACGAGATCACCCTTAAGGTGGTAAAGTTCGAATCAAGACGCAGAGCAGAAGGCCCCAAGACGTGAGAGGAGGGCCTAATTCACAAAAACGGACTCTAGAAGAGAAGTGAGGCTCTTGCCGGACTCGAGAGGAGTCCCTCAAGAAGGAGTAGGTCTCCAGGACAGAATGAGGCCCCGAAGAACGGAGAGAGTTCCAAGGAAGTGAGAGGAGGCCCTTAAGATGAGAGTGGTAGCAGGCATTGAAGGATGTGAGGCTTCCAAAATTGAAGATCCCTCAAGACGGATTTCCGTCTTGAGGATCTTCAAAGATCTTCGAGGTCCCTCAAGGCTTTTCCAGGATAAAGGAGGAGGCCCACGAGGCATGGCAGGGGGCTCCTAATTTGGCAGATAATGCTCCTGGAACATGAGAGAATATAGAGGAGGGCAGGACACACAAGGAGACATTGAAAACCGGTAAAGAGGATCCAGGAAGTGGGACGAGATACTTAAGACTCAAGATGAGGCCTGTAATTTGCCAGAAACACCTAAGAAATGGTAGAAATTGTGCCGAGGTATTTCAAAATTACGACATGGACCCAAAAAGATCCAGCTAGGAGCCCTGAAAACCACACTGAGCCTGGGGGAACCAAAAATTCACGACCGGACTACGAAAGTCGCTCTAGAGCACGACGGGTCGTACCGTTCCAGAACAGTCTCATTTGGGACCAAAAGAAATGAAGCCGGAGCAACGATAATCATTCCAACATGGATAATCACTCTGGGCCCCAATATTGACGTCAAAAGCCAAACAAGGTATTGGACCTCCCCAAAAGTGTCGAGGCCACTAAAGTTCGTGCTTGGGATCCAAGCAAAGGACGTCGGGCCCAAAAGATGACGTTGGGCTAAGCAAAACGTCGCGTCGCAGCACTGGAAAATCATACTAGAGGCCCAGAAGATCGCGCCGGACCCCAAATGTTGCAGCTGCTCCAAAAATTAATTCTTAACAGGAATGTCACTCTAGGACAAAAATATACTCCTTTAGTGGCTGCAGTGGCATATCAAAGGGGCAAATGCTCTCTCCATCCTGAGAGGGATAAGCTCTCAAGAATCGTGCCGGGGCTCCAAAAGTCGCGCTGAGACCACCAAAATTAGCATCGGTCTGCCAGAATTCGCCCAGTGGTCTTCAAGTAAATATGGCGGGTCACAGAAAACTCGCTCAGAGGCCCAAAAACTTGCAACAGGAACCCCAAAATCGCGTTAGGGAAACGGCTAAGTCCAACGCGTCCCACAAACTCGATGAATCTAGCTATATTCAGTTATACTTTGTGGACATAAAAGTTGGTTGATCAACGAGAGATACCTATAGGATATGCTGAGCACCAGCCCCGGAAAATCGCTGCAATCTAGAGGCCAGCAGGAACAATATTCTTGTCGAGAAAGCATTGAGACGTTGGTTTGTTTTGACGCTTAGGTATCTATCCACATACTACTTATGCATGCCCTGGTGTAGCCTAATTTTTAGTGAAATGTGATTATGGTCATTGCGTTTTGAGTAAATGATGCACCATGCCAATAACAAACATGACATCAATATGAAATCATGTTTTCCATTCCCGCATCATACTGAGAACCTAAAAACCAATAGGACGCCCTAACTCCATGGAGGCCCCCTTTCGGGAAGCAGAAGGCCCCCTTTCGACCTCCCCCCTCCCTGGAAGAATTTCGTGGCGACGCCACTGTTCTGAGCATAATTACTTCCGCATAGTTCTTAATGTAATTTTCTGTACTTTAGACTCTAATGACTTGAAGTTAATAATGGGGCATACGATCACGTTTGCAATAGCTTAATGTTGTCTTAATGGGTCATCACGGGCACAATGTAGCGTGGCGCCATGCTTATATGCACCATCATTGGCACGAAACACATCTGAAACCTGCTCCCGTGCTGAATCATCATCACAATCATCATCTCATTGAGTCTGACGTCACGACAGGCGCCGTTCTGAACAAGCCCACGATATGGCAGAGCTATATCAAACCAGCAGAACCATTCCGTACCACGCAATGTATGAATGGATGGCGGTATGTATTTACTAGATCAATCCACGCTGTGGCGCATACGGGTAAGTGTGCATGCGGAGGGCACCTTAATCATACAGACAATGAGACATGCAGTTAATCGCAGCCAACAATCCTGGTTCCGAGCCGGAGAGGCACCTTTCAGCCGCACTCCATCAGCTCAGCTCCCTTCAGCTCTGTTTAACATTGGCAGCAGGCATGACTCGGACCAGCGCACGACTGGACTGCGCCTGTCTGACGTCATGGTCGCCACTGGTCCACTTAGCACTGACACGGTACAGAAGTGGCGCTGGGTGGTGGCGAGCAGAGACACAGCCAAGGGCCGACGGCAAGCTCCTCTCCAACTTGCACCCAGAATCGCACTAGATCACACGAAATACTTTAAGATTTTCAGTACTCAAGGCCGTAAATTTTCAGCGCGCTTCGCGCACCGGTAGCTTTATTTGAATCGTCACTTTTTTGGCACTGTCACCCCTTAAGAAAATCCTGGCTGCGCCACCGCACGGTGGTGTGCTCCACGTGAGACGGGTGTAGTGTGCGGGCACCCTCAACCAGCGCGTGCGCGTGGTGCTGTAAAGCCCAGGCGCCCGCTCAGCGGGTGTGTCGACAGAACACGAGGTGTGATGCACGTGGGCACAGTTGCGCCGCATCACCTGTCGCTCACCGTGCGCCAACCCAGCTTGTGAAGTATATGGGGGACGTGCCCACAGTGTCTGGCGTCGGTCACGAGCCCAGCAGCGATGCTGATCACCCGCTGGCCGCCACCCAGCTGACAGTCGGCGGCGCCTACCCAGACGGCTAGGGCCGCCACCCGGTTGACAGTCGGCGGCGCCTACCCAGACGGCTAGGGCCGCCACCCGGTTGACAGTCGGCGGCGCCTACACAGACCGCTGGGCAGTAGAAGATACGGGAGACGACATACGTGAAGACAACGAGCTTGATGATGTCGGAACTCAAAAGTGATAACGACTGGTATGGCAAAGGTAATACCTTTTTACCTTTGCCATACTTTTTTCTTAACTCGAAAAAGGTATGGCATTGCTTCTTTTCACGAAGGCAAATACTTGTAGTTTCCAAGTAAAGCATGGATGTACAACTACGCCGAATAGTTCCATATATTGTAGTGGATGAATGACCATTTCGTATAAACAAATTGTTATGTCTGGCTTTTTAGTGATGCTTCTGTTCAATAAAACATAACATCTCTTTTACTTCAGTTCATTTTCCAACCATTTGATGAAAGTCAAATGCAAGCCTGTAGTTTTCGCTCTGAGTTTTTGATGTGATAAGTACAGTAGATTAGGAGTTGAACAGCCAAGGATTTGATTATCGTTGGTATAGGAAAGCAGTCGGTGCTGGGAGGGATCAGAGGCGAGACCATTCACGAAGATAAGGAAGACAACCGAGTCGAGGATTGAGCCCTGCGGAACGCCGTGCGTCACTGACAGGATTGTGACACCCTTCTCACCATGTGACATGTGACCACTTGGTAGTGGCTGGAGCGATGGCCTGATCAGCGTAGCGTGCTCGTTGTGCTCGGAGCACACTTGGAGCGCACTGTACACTCCCACACCCTCATATGAATTTGGACGTCCATCGCCGGCACCAGCAGCGCCCCCTGAGGCGCCGGCTGGTTCGCACGAGGTGTCGGTAGGTCTCGTAGGCCAGCTCCAGCACACGGGGACACGGCTATTCCGGAACGACCGGTCGACTGGCTCGGAACACAAACCCACCGGCGCAACTGAGCCTAACTCTCACTCGAAACTAGCAAAAGAGCGTCCAGTCTAACGTCCACTTTTGCGGTCACTGTCCGGACCAGACAAATCCCGACACTGTCCGCAGCGCCTCATCCGTGAAACCGCCTCGTCCAAGTCTGCCTCACTAGTCGTGGAGGGCACGACCTGAGCGATTCCGACACTGTCTACGCTGCTCTAGCCTGCGTATGCCAACGGCACGCGCGGGAAGTAATCGGCAGCCACACTTACGTGTGGCACAAATGTACTGTACGTCAAACGAATACTCTCTGATTTTGATTCTCACAGGGGTATCCTCCACCCGACCACTTGTCAACCCATTTGGTCAGCAAATGACACACAGGACGTAGCGTTCCATCTTAAGGTGAACCACCGATCCTAAAGGTAGGGCCTCTGCTTTTCCACCGTTCACACAAACGCTTGTGCTTCTTTTTCTACTGCTGAATATGAACCCTCTGCATATGAAAATACTTTTGATGCATGCAAAATGACAACCTCCTGCCCATCACGTAACTGACTCAACAAAGCACCACAATCCATATCACCGGGATCCGTGGTGAGCAAGGTAGGCCAACACTAATTAAGAATGACCAACGCCTTCCGTGCCTTCACTGTTGGTCCTTCCACGTTGGTTCTCCTTCCTTCACGTTATGCGCGATCACAGACAGTTAATATGTCCACTGCAATGCATGGTTCATCATTACAGCATGCAGGACCTCCGCAGAGTCTGCAAGGCGATTGATGAACCTGGAATGATGCCCTACTGACTCCAAGGAAGTGTTCAACTGCGCATGGTCCTTCGGGCCCTGATCGTGTAGCAGCGGAACCACCCGGATCCATCCAAACCTTCCGTTAGGCGTCAGACGCAAAGTTAATGCGGACATCAGGGGATCTCCAGTAAGGAAAGAAAACAGGTAGGTTCCTGATGCCATTCGAGAACTCTGAAACATGCGCTCGCGAGAAGCGCGCTCGGGTGCTCACTAGTGTGTGCACGAAGAATATAGCTACAATTTATGAGACCCGGTCCCCATAAAATCTGATGCGAATGGCATTCATGAACGTTAGTTTGCCCTTAGGCGTCAATTTCATTGCCACTTACAGTGATATATTGGGCATATTGTTATTATGTTCCTACATATTGCGCGTATTGCTTTCTGGAACTATTTTCACCATAGACGACTGGACGCCGGCGTCGCCGCCGACGGATCCCGGCCCTGACCGCCCGCTGTCATTCATAGGGTGCGTTCTTTGTCTCCTTCATTCCGCAGATTCCGTGGATTGTGACGTCGCACATTTCGTGGACTGCAGCCGCGGAGCGTTCTGTGAAATTTCGCGCCGGATTACTTATGGGAGCCATTTGTGTCGCTGTTCGCAAACCTTCCTTCTAATTGTTGCGATTAGCATACATTGTATGCTGTTGCATTAAAGCAATGTGGTTGAATCGCTTGTTGGCAACACCAGTAAATATACACAGCTTCCACCTATGATCTTATTGTTATTCACCACTGATGCCTAATTAAATATGCATGGATATACGATAAAAAGTTAAAAACGCGAAACCATTCTGAGATGGATCGTGTTCTAGGTAAATGAATGTCAGACATGTCCAGGGCAGGCTATGACGGGCATGCCAAGGGTAGGGGAGAAATTTACATTGGTCATTGCCCGGTGAACATGCCGACAGCGGACTGACTCCTTTCCGCTATCTGGACGCCAGTGGCCTGCTGTCGGCTAATGAGGAGCAGCCGACATCCAGCCCAAAGTGAGACCGCTGTCAGGCTGCCGTCGAGACCCTAGGGGCCCGCTGTCAGCTGTGTAGAGGGATGTCTGACAACGAACCGACGTCAGCTGGCCATTATTGATATGCCGAATTCAACTCGACATATGCTGATATTCCAGATCAGTATGCTGATGTCGAGCCGAGAGCGGCCAAATGTTGGCATGCCATTTATTAGATGTTGAGATGGCCTCGACACATGCAGACAGCGGGCCGATATCGGTATGTTTACTTGGTGGAGATGCAAATAATCAGGGAAAGAATCTTCTGAAGATAGTGTCTAGCTTCCTGCTGTTTCTCCTTGTGGGAGCACACCACGAGCACACCTCAACAGTTGAGAATTTGGCCACGCTGCAAAGGAAAATACTCACCGGTGGGAGCATGACATTCATTAGTAACACCTTCGCACAATCTAGCTAAATCGTATCCACTCCACAACACTACTTACGAATTTGCAATATCTTCCTCGGCCAGCACATCACTTCCAATGTGCGTCACCATCTTGGAAAAACCGCACAGTACGGGGCTGGACAGCTTTTTTTCATTCCGCGCGTTCCCCGGGGAATCCGCGAAATCTGTCCGCGGAATTCCTGAGGAACGGACGAAGAACGGCACATGACGTCAGAGTCCAGGGAATTTCTGGACGGAACGTGACAAACAACGCAGCCATAATACGGTGGGGTGCGGACCATCCCCTGAATGTTAATGTACCCCAACGCCAAAGTTACAGGTAGATTTTCAGTTTCGAAACGACAGGCGATGTGCCTGGCATCAGTTACGCCACCATTGCAGTTGAGGCGTGGCAGAGCAGATGCTGTTTAGTATCGTTGAACGGTGGAACTCTTCCTTACTTTTTGTCATGCCACCCCTCGGTGGCTCTCCGGATCCTCTGTGCATCAACCGTTGGCGCTTGACGCGCATCGAGCCATGCCAGAACCTCAATAATTCCCGATAGCTTCATGTCAAAAGGTGAAAAATGATATGGTTATATAACTATAGAAGCAGTCGTCTAGGGCATCAGAAGGCAGCTGATTTAATGGTGGTATATTTGAGAGCATTGGGAATTAATTCGCTGATGTAGAACATCTGATATACAAGTAAAAGTAATAGAATGTGATAATTCAAGACAGAAATCCTGGAGTTGAGTGCAAAAATAGCAGAGTTAAATGTGTACAAAAGTAGTCGAATATGATATCAGAAAGCGGCTGATTTTATGCAAGATTATTTGAGACCATTGTAAATTAATTCGCTAATGTAGAACATCCGATATTCAATTTGAAGGAATAGAACGTGATAATTCGAGAAACAAATACTTGAATTGAGTGCAAAAATGACATGGTTAGACATATATAAAAGTAGGTGAACATGGCATCAAGAGGTAGCTGATTTTATGCCGGTTTATTTGAGACCATTGGCTATCAAATCAGTAATGCAAAACATCTGATATACAAGTTAAAGTAATACGATGTGATGATTTGGAACACAAATTCTGGAATTTAGTTCCAAAGTGACAGGGTTAAACCTTCATGAAAGTTATTAAAGATGATATAAAAATGTAGCAGGTTCGATTTTCGTTTAGTAAGAACATTGGAAATCGTCAGCGCATCACTCAGAAGATGTATGACGCGCTTTTATCACAAAATGTTGAGTGGCCAATTGCTCCAATTTCACTGTAAGGGCAAAGTGACGGTGAAATGATTTAGTAATAAAACGAATTTCACATCATAAGAAAGCTTGTCTCAATGTTGTTCAAATTTGACCATTGGAAATCACTTGCACCTCTAGAAATCAGAATGTAGCATTAATCAGAATAAGTCCACTCTGGTGGTGTTCCTTCACAAACCAACCACCAGATTGGTGCCACCACTATTATGTCCGCTCATGACGCAGTAACGCACACGTGGCTATAAAACTACAATTCCCTAATAGGTGCATGCAACTTCCCCCTTGATAAGCACTGTGATCACTGTCGAGTGTCGCCATGTCCACTTCCCTCATATATTCTCATGGCAGGGGAAATACATAGTATCCACTGTCGACCGTATATCGCAGTAATGAGCCTGAACCTGAACTTGGATACACAAATCCGGTTAACCCATACACATGATCTGAGTATCCCGCACCGCCTTCACCTCAAGCACCGATGCACGTCAAAAATCAAGAATGTTCCACAAATAACCTGCATAATGTTTCACTTTGCCATGCGAATGGTGCACTCGTCTCCTGCTATGGCAGTCTAGGGATGGGCAGCTGATTATGGTCACAAACGAAACACTCCACATGTGCAGGAACAGGTCCGCCGTGAAGACGAGCTGGTGGTTCACTACTACAAGCTGGTGGTCCGCCACCACGAGCTTGTGGTCTACCATCACGGACTGGTGGTCTACTATCACGAGCTGGTCTTCAGCTAATGTATTGCCGGGCGTCCGGATAGAAGAATGGCTCTGACGTCCTGGCTAATGAACGGCACTTATACTGGTGGTAGGGGTACCACCACCCGGAAACAGAGAAGAGATTTTCACAGCGCGAGCCCCTTGCTCGTCCTCCTCCTCAGTGGGCTGAGCTAACAACATCACTTTCTCCAAAAGCAGTCACGCTCCATGAGCAAACGTTGACGCAAGAAGTGAGAAGAGGTGCGTCCAGCAATCTGGTCAAAAACAAACTTGTCAGGTGTTTAGCATATTCACAAGTGCTGGCGAGCTGATGCGAAGCTGTCATAAAGCTGAGCAACTGTCTCGCCAGGCTTCTTGCGAAATCTCCGCATGCAGGGCCTCGTTCAGTGGAATCACGCTGGAGACACCGGCTCATCCACGTTTGTCATTTGTATATCTACTTCAAGTGTGATTTTCTTCAGGACCAACTCGAAAGTGTTTCGCTGGAATGCCAAACTGTCTTGCTTAATCTAGTGGATTTTTGGTTGCTAAGGGCCCGCCCCTTGAATGTTCCTCTGTCTACTCCCGGAAAAGCATGTCACTACCATCACTACAACACCACCAGGTACACAAATATTCCTCGTCTCCGAAGGGAAGAACACTTCTGGCGTAGGAGCGACACTTCATCATACAAATATAAATAGAAGGAGGCACACGTATGCACTTGTATATGTAGTGCATACGTGTATATATATATATACATATATATATATATATATATATATATATATATATATATATATATATATATACGTATATACATATGTACGTGCATACATATGTATATATATATATATATATATATATATATATATATATATATATATATATATATATATATATATATGTATGTATGCATCGCTAGTGGAAGAATCGACACTGACCACGACCGTTGGAAGCGCAAGAAGTATAATCGTCTTGTATGGCATGAATTAGGTTTTCAACGATTTTCACATGCTTCTTGGCAACACCTTATGCATACTCGTGTCTCATCTATTCACTCTTGGCGCCTCAAAGGCTGAGGCTATTCAACCGGTGGTCACTCCTGAGAAGAGTTAGTGTGTGGCGAGTACACTGGAGGAGAGCGGAGTACAATGTGCAACCAGACGGCGGGCGGAGCACTGGAGACGACCACTGGCCTCACGGCCAAAGGCGGCTTCAAGCATTCTCAGTGCATGACGGAGCATCACGTGTAACCCACAAACGCCAGAGAGCCGTGGTGGATGACGAAATCCCAGATGCATAGCCACCCCGAGGTGAGTGAATCAGCAGCATAATGCAATAACTGTGGATATATTTGGTTCCTGGAATGGTTGTGGTGCGCCAGGACGAACACAAAGGCGATGTGGGACTGCAGCGGTGGCGCAATGTGTTTCATGTGCCGCCGTTTGCTAGTTCAGGGGCACCCCTGCAGCCCCAGGGGCGATCCTGCGATTTCTTGCGTAGTGCCTGGTTCTGTAGGCGTTGGAGTGCTGCGATGTGCGTGGGAAATATATGATCGAAGATAAACGCATCACATTCCAGGATTGAGCGAATCAGAGCATATACATTGTGTTGAGGGTAGCCCTGTCTGCACTCCAGTCGCTACCGGAGATGCATCGCACGAGATTTAGACGTTTTGCGCAATGCTGTTTTAGATAAACAATATGGGGCCGAAACCAAGACTTTTGTCTAGTACGATGCCGAGATAGGTGAAGGTGGTTTCGTGAGGAAAAATTTGGTCGCTATAGCGGAGCGGTGTAAGAGAGGATGTACGAGTAGAGCCGGGAGGAAATACATGTAACGGATTTCGCGGGGGAGATCTGCAGACCCCAGAGAGAGAGAGCACCAGAAATCAATTTGATCCATGTCCCGCTGCATGAAATAATTTGCTCTGTCTGCCGATGGGTGTGTGCACCTGATGGCTAAATCATTGGTGCAAATAGAGCATTTTAGAGAGTGGACAATATTGTAGAGGTCAGCGAGAGCATCATTGATCATGATGAGAAAGAGGGTGAGAGATAACACGCTGCCTTGTGGGACTCCTTGATCGAAATTTTGGGGCCGAGAGTAGATGTTGCCTCAGTGAACGGTGAATGTTCTGTTAGACAGAAAGTTGGTGAAAAATGTGGCCATTCTGCTCGTGATGCCAATACGGTGTAATTTGATTCGAAGGGCAGAATTGTGTGCTTCATTGAATTCGGATTTTAACCCGCGCCGTCTCCGGGGGTGTCTTCAACCTCCCCCCCCCCCCTCCCCGTAAGTCCGCAGATAGTGAAGAAAAACGGCACGCTATCGATGGCGCGCCGAAATTTGGCATATCTTTTCCCACATCAATTTGGCATGCTGTGTCAACATTTTGAGGTCAAGTCATCTAGGGTCAACGAGTTAGTCAAGGTCAAGTGAGGTCACCCTCAGAAAAGTTAAATAAGTCTGTGATGGCGTCAGCATTGATAAACTGGCTCATGTTCAGCAGTGCCCTAGCTTGGGAGGCCTCTCGTATCCTGATTAGCAGGGGCCCCGATTGGAGGACCTTGGCTGTGGCGACTCCATCCATCCATCGTTCGATCTCCCGAACGATCGCAAACGGGGACGTCCTTTTTTTTCTTTTTCTTTTTTTCTTTTTTATGTCCTTGTCCAGGTCCTTTCCCTCCGTGTCGTGAGGACTATTGACTTCACCTCAGGAGGGTTACGGAGAGGGGCAAACGGACTCACGGACGGGGCTGGGCCTCACCGGCCTCCGAGAGGGGGGGGGGAGGAATCTCGGGGCGGGGTTGATACCCGGAGGGGTGAGGGGAAGAGTGTGTGTTTTGGGTAAGGACGCTCTGAAGGGGTACAGACAAGAAAGGAACCCTGAACGAGTGCTGCAAGGAAAGGTGTAAAGAGAGCTGTCGTGCAAAAGGGGGAGAGACAGTGTTTGGATGGATGGGAAAGTCGGTCAAGTGCGGGGGCAGTCACATTCTGCGAACTCTAGCCCGATCCATTCAATCAGTAAGACTCCTCTTACCAAATCTAACCTATTAGGAGGGGTAGGACAAAAAAATCGACGCTGGGCGCCGGTACAACCAGGCTTCCCGACGGCGCCCGAGAGCATGGCTGAGCCGAGGGGGAGTGGGGAGCTGCGCCGGCTAATCCAGCGAACAACCAACTAGTGGCGGCCGCCGGCCAATCTGCCTGAAAACCAATTTGTGGTCCGGGTGTCCGATGTCGCCTGGAGGGGGGGCGGAACTTCCCATATATGCCCTAGAAAGGACACAGAACTTAATCGGCGGGTAGCTTCTTAGCTTGATCTTCGGTTTGACCTCGGTCAGACTGGATCCCCTCAAGTCTCTTCTTTCCGACGTAGCAGTCGAATTCGTCGTGGAGGAACCCAAATCAAGCTGTCTGGGATACCTCCTATAATTGCATGGATTGTAGAAATGCATGATTCTATGAATTGTATGAATTAGATGAATTAGCTAATACGCTGATACGATGATGAAGTTATGCCACCTAGCACTCCGAGCATAGTTGGGTCACTTCGCCTGACCTGGTGACCTGACCTGAGAAGACCCAGGATTACAAATGTATGAGGATATGCAGAAAAGACCACTGGACAGCTATGCGAGGTTTGGCCTTGCTAACCCGATTAGTTTGGCGGCAAATGAGGACAAACTGGAGGGGGCAGATATCTGCCCCACCCCCGGACGTCCGCGTATTAGTAACCTAACCTAACCTAACCTAACCTAACCAAACCTAACCTAACCTAACCTAGCCAAACCTAACCTAACCTAACCTAACCTAAGGGTGGGAAGGCTGTAATATTCGACAGGGAGAAGTGAAATGTTCCGGACGAAAGAAATAGACGAAGATAATAGTTGGAATTTTGGGAATAACTGTGGTGATAGACCTTCGGTAGTGCCCGGCTGCCGCCCGTTCTCCTTTGCTAAAGTCCTGTTTACCCGGTAGTTCGCAGTGGATCTTTCTAATCTGGTTATCCGCAGTCCACACTATGCTTGCTACACACTGCCCAACCCACAAAAAGCCTTGGGTTTGAAGCAACCTGTAACTTTCCATATTTCCATGAAGCAGAACCCTATGCAGATAATTTGGACGCCTCAAATCAGCCCAGCATGACACTTCTTCGCCTATGCGAACGAGTTATCTTCGCTATAAGTGGATACCACAATGCCAGCTACCGCCGATATCATGCCGTGATACCCGGCGGAAAACTACCTCAGTAGTGCCACAGGAAACAGAAGCAGGGATGCTGATCGATGCGCCTCTACCGGAGATGTCTGACACTACAACATGGGTGTTGAAACGAGTGAATATGAGCACAATATAAATACTAATTCGATGTGCACATTATATTGATAGGTCTGTGTTCATTACCTGTATATTGAATAGGTCCTGCATGTCCTAATGCACTTGCGGTGCACTTGGGATACAAAGACGAGATCATTTTCGAGGCGAAACTTTACGAACACTGCTAACCGCCTGTATCGAGCCAATGTCGCAAGTCCCCCATGCGCTTGCACCATGTTATGCAGATGATAATGCTCCCGATGGAACGCATTGCCCAAGAATAGCTTCATATTCAGTATTCGAATACAAATCATGGTCCTAACAAATTAATTGATATGTCCTAATTATTCATCACAGCCGTATCAGTTGCACAAGATATTTTCTGAGTTGAACATCCGAACTATTTTTTTTGTGAATGTAAGAATTACCAGCATATGAATTTGAAATCCGAGTACAGTATGGAATATTTATATGCCAGGGCGAAGCTACAAAGTACCATTTTTACTTTTTTGTGAACATGTTCCGCTAAACCGCGATGTCCAGTAGCATATCTCGAGGGGTAGTGTTTGATAATATCATTAATATCATTTTACATCATATCATATCATAGGCGTGGAAACGTCTTAAAAAATGGGAGTGCCAGTTTCAACAGCAGCACCCGGGAATTTCGCAATGTACCACGGTTGAACACTTTTGGATAGAAAACCAAATAATTTCAATAGCGTTTATAGTGTTTGGTGAATTTCAATTTCACACGACTTTCATCGCTACGGGGGATGGGGTAGGCCCCCTGGGTGCGTCTACGGCTAACAGCAACATGCGATACTGAAAAAGAACTATCATCATAACATAGGTACTTTCAAATTCAAACTTCTTGCTGGACTTTGAACTCTTTTCACGACTGATGGATTATTTTTTAATAATAGGTTTATCTCTCTGGTGCGAGTGAAACTATTAGTACTGCTGTCCAATCAAAAGTTTTTCAACTTCCCAATGTGCGTGTGTGTGGGTGGGTGGGGGGAGGGGTGCAAGCTCACTATCATGGCTTCACTAATGGTTTTGCGGTGTGCCCTAGTTTCCATGATATAGTGATATACATCAGCGTTAGATATAGTGATAGTCATCAGGTTTAGTAGCGTCTGAAAAAGTGGGTGGGTACCTATTACAGTTCAAACAAAATTTGTTTAACTTCTGCTTCATGCATCAGAGTCAGAGTCAGAGTCAGATTTATTGAGGTCTACACAATAATATGGCTTTTCAGTCCTCTCGTCAATACAGTTCTGTAAAACTATACATAATCCTATTTCTCATGTCAATAAACAAGAGTCAATTAAAGATAATCTAGACATAAATCACGCTTGATCACCTCGTGATCGAACGCGCCTCCAAACGGCCGTTCCACGGGGCTACGGCTCTGAATGGATAGCTACGCTTAGCGAGTTCGGAGCCAACTCGCGGGAGCTCCAACATCCCTGTGTCTGCGCACCGAGTTCTCCTGGACAACACCTCCGCACGACGCTTGATAGAGCACGCCAGCGTAGGTGGGACACCAGACGACGTTAGCTTCCGGATCATTACTACGTCGCACTCCTCCAACATGGGGTCAAATTTCAACCATCCAAGCGCCTCTAGTGTCGGGGTGATGTGCTCTCGTCGGCCGAGGCCGGATACTATACGGGCACCAAAATTGTATCACCTTCTGAATCCTATCTCTCTGGGTTTTTTTTGCAACTTCCCCAAACTGTCATACAGTATTAGATGTGGGGGAAAAACAGTGCCTGAATGAGGAGTTTCTTCGTTTCTGAGGGTAATTTGTGGCGAAATTTTGACAGGCCAACGAGAACACTATAACACCGCCGAACCACCTGAGACACCTGTCTATCCCAGGTCAGAGTAGAATCGACGTACACACCCAGGATTTTTGCGTTCGGTGTCGGCTTAATTTCAGCATCTCCAAATTTAATCGATAAGGTGTCACATTTCCGGCGCTGAGATTTGACAACCAGGAGCTCAGTCTTTCCAGGATTGATTTTTAGCCGATTTTGCGTGAACCAGTTCAGAGCTGTATCCAAGGTGTTTTCTAAACGTTGTTTCAGCGCAGACATGCTGCCTGGGGCGTCAGAATCCAGAAATTGAGCATCATCAGCGAAAATTACGAGGTAACCATACTTTAGATGTGATGCTAGGTCGTTAGTGAAAAGCGAATATAATTTTGGCCCGATTTGGCTTTCCTGTACTACACCGTGCGTCACCGGGAGTGGCTCAGCGGTACTCCCCTGAATTTTCTGGCTCCTCCCTCGCAACCAATCCTCAAACCAGTGAACATCGATCCCATACCAGCCTAGCTTTTCTAACAGGCGGCTATGCTCCACGCTATCGAACGCACGGGACGTATCAGCAGCAAGCATGGTAGACACATGACCACGATCCATATTCTTGGTCAGAAATTGCACAGTATCGAGCATTGCTGTTTCGGTTGAGTGGCCGGGACGAAAACCATATTGATTTGAACAGAGTATGTGGTTTGAGTTGAGATAGAGTGAAAGCTGCGTGTTTACAATTTTTCTCACACAGTTTAGCAACAATACTCAGCAAAGATATGGGCCTAAAGTTTCCGGGGTTGTCACGATCACCCTTCTTATGCAACGGAATAACGCATGCCTCTTTCCACTGAGTCGGCACCTCACCAGTACGCAGTGAATAGTTTATCACATGCAGTAGATGAGGCCCTATGACTGCAAACGTCGCTCTCAGCATATGAAGTGTTATTCCGTCGTTTCCACTGGCGCGAGTATTTCCCATTCGATCGAGTGCCAAAGACAATTCTGGTAACGTCACAGTGTGTGCGCGGAAGGAGCTACTGCACATCCGAGGTGGTCTGGGCGGCAGCCGCACTCCCTGTGGAGCCGCCGATAACGTGGCAGCAACGTCAGCTCCCGCGGTCACAAAGTGACGATTTACCTTGTCAGCCCAGGCGGCGTCGCTCAAGTGGGGTGGGTTGATCCTGGGCTCGGGCTTCCTGGCGGCAAGCAGAAATCGGCGGATGTCGGTTCACGTCTTCGTTTTCTGGTAACGGTATGACGTGGCGTGGGGGGATTCATTGCATCCTAAACTATGAGTATGTGGTGTGCTCTAGTTTCAATGATATAGTACCATACGTCTCTAAGATGTCCCCCGTTGTAAATGTAAGCGATGTTGTTGAGGATAAAGAATAAGCAAGAACGTAGTTTACTTGCTGGCCCATGGCAAAAGAAGTCTCATGATTGATGCTGGAAAGGATGAGAAACAGAAAAGACGGGTGATCGGCTGGTTGAAAATTCTATGATCCGGTAGCTGGGAGACCAAATTGGCAGTCTGACATAATTATGGAAAATTATGCTCATGGATGTGAAAAAATGTGTATGATTTTGAGGGCCCTGTCACGTTTTGCAGAGTCGGTATGCTTTGGAGGGCCACGTGCATTTTCGTTCTCCAGCTATGCTCTTATGATCCCCCTGTGTTTATTTGTGGTTCCTCGCTCACATTTGTGGGACCCCAGTATGATATTGGAGGCTCCAGTATAATTTCTCGGAGTCCCGTTGCGACATTTCGGGCCCAGGCGCATGGTTCCGGGGATCCGACGCCAGTTTTCTAGGCTTGACGCATTTTTCCTTGACTTTTGCTGAATTATTTAAAGTCCCAGCTACGACCTGATTTTTCGGGCCACCGGCGACATGTTTCTTTTTGGGTCCCGTTGCGACTTTTCGAGCTCCGGTGCGTTTTTAGGTGCCGTATGCGATATGTTAAGTCATCTGGTGGTATGTTTGAGCTAAGGAGCGATTTTCCTGGCTCGGACATTTATTTTTCGGAATCCCTACTTTGAAGGGTTGAGGCTTGAGCCTTGTCGCATTTCGATGCAATTTCGGGACCACACTGTGCTTACCTGAGACCGCCGACGCCAATTTTTGGGAACCCCGAGGATAATTTCTGATGCCCCAATCAGGATTCATGGAACCAATCGCAGGAATTTTAGGTCCAAAGCGCGATATTTGTTTTGATGGGGAGGGGTGGGGGGGGGGGGGCTTGATGCTAGTTCTTGAAGCGCATTGTACTTATCCGTGCCCCAGTGTGAATGTGGCTTTCCCCGGCGCAAATTGTCTAGTTTGGTGGAAGCTTTTTGGTACCCGTTGCATATTTGTATAACCATCATTATGGGGGCCACGACGCAAATTTATGGGCGTCCAGAACCATTTTGGGGGCTCCGACGTGATTCTTGGGTTCCTGGAAGTCCACCATGTCAGGATGGATGGGGTAGGGGAATGTGCCTCTCTGGCATGCCACTGCGGCTGCTTAGCGAGTTCTTTTTTCAGCCGATGGCACCCACAAGAGTAGAAAGGCCCTTTTTAGAACTTTCTTTTGGGACCCATTCTGAATATTTTCCGGTTCTCGGTCGATTCGATGGAGTCCCTTGTTTTTTTTTTGGTCGACTCGCATTCTTTGTAAGCCTCTTGCTCGATATTGTTTAGCCCCGGTACGATTCTTCGGTCTCCCCGTGCATTTTTTTTGGTGCTTCAATGCTCTTGCTTTCCGGGGCCAAACGCGTTTGTGGGTCCTTGACGCACAGTTTGTGACCGTAGAGCAACATTCCTGGTAGAAATGAACTTTTGGAAGTCAGCTGCGAATTGTGAGGTTTCGGTGGGACTTTTTGGGCCCATAATGTCATTTTCAAGGGCAGCGGTGTGGCGCTTTGGGTCTAAGTGCGTTTTTTGGACCATGTCAACATTTGTTGGGATACATATCGCGAGTTTTAGTGGCCTGATCACGTCTTTGGGGGCCCAACAAGCTCTGGTTTCTTTTGGGTCGACTTCTAGGAGCCCCGAGTGATTTTCCAGGCCAGACTGTTTTTTTTGGTTGCCCCGGCTTCATTTGTTGGATGTTCTTGATGAGACTTTTGGGGCCCCCGTTTGACCTGTCAAGTCCTACCGTGATTTTCATGGGTCCGGGTGCGACGTTTTGGTACGTTCAAGCTCAGCGTGATTTACAGTGGCCCTGACCCCACCTTTGGATTCCCCGTTGTCATTTTCAAGAACCAGGGCACGACTATTTCCGGCCCCCAGCGTGATTTTCTGGGCCCATGCGCGAACTTTTGAGCCTCCAGCGTGATTTGCAAAGGCCAAGCCCGTCTTTCTGCGTCCCCCATCGTGATTTCAGAAGATCATAGTGCGGCTTTTTCTCTCCCAGCGTGGATTTAAGGGATCCCGGCCCAACTTTTGGTGCCCCCAGCGTCATTATCAGTGGCCTCACCCAGACCTTTTGGGACCCAGCGTGATTTTGAGGGCCTGACAAGTCTTTTCTGGCCCAACGTCATTTTCGGGGCCCTGGATAGACCATTTGGCCCCCAGCGTGATTTATAGAGCCTCCATTCGACCTTTTAAGGCCTTTGTGTAATTTCATGGGGCACTGGCGCGACTTATCGCGCCAGTGCCCCATGAAGTCGCGTCACGAATGAAGTCGCGAAAAAGTTGCGCAGTCCTGACGCGGATTTTTGGAGGCCCAACTGTATTTTCACTGGCCCGGCCCCATACTTTGGAGCTATCAATTTCATTTTTAGGGTACCGGGACGACTTTTGAGGTCTTCAATGTGCTTTTCAGAGCCTGGCGATATATTTCCCAACCCAGGCGCATAATTGGGGGCCCACAACTTCTCATGGGAGGGGGACTGCTCCAATGCCCCCTCCGTTCGGCACGCCCCTGTGCATGCCCCAATCATTGCATAGCTTAGCCATGCCGTCTATGGAGTACATTGTACAAAATCGACTTTCCTATGCCAAGTTAACTGTTTGCACCACAAGTAGTATTAAGAAATATACACCCCGGAATTGGTCTAAATTGATCCCATTATCTTCGGGGTTCTTAAATCTCGGCATGGATGTACACATCACTGGACGATGAAAAGCCTCGATTGCAGTCTCTGTTGCAATTCGGTGTTTTGTGCTTTTAATCAAATGTTTGTATTAATTATATTCTGGAATCAGTGACTTTGTTAAGCAGATATTGCTACATATGCCAAGACGCCACCATCTTACCGAACCATTTCTGTTCAACGGCATACTTTGAATTCAATGCTTCACGTGCCGTCAATGCCACTACGTAGTTACCCAGCTAAAGATCCACTCGGGTCAGTTGCCATGCTCGTCATGTGCCTTCTGAGGTAACATGACAAGCATCGCTCGTTATTCGGTTGGTTATTTGGGCTTACGGGCGCATCGACTGCGTTAGTCATACAGCGCCCAATTGCTTGTTATTCGTCACATCATCACTCTTCATATCACTTCTTGTGTGACCTTGTCAGGTCGCACCATGAGCGCCTAATCCTCTCGGGGATTCTGGTATGCTGACGGGCGTTCTCGCACTTTAACTTAATATCATAGGTTGTGGACTTCATTATTGTATCTACCCTACCATAACACATGATGGAAATAAGTATTTTGCTATGATAAATAAGTATGTTGTGTACTGTACTGAACTGAAAATCCATCTAAATGTGGGAATTTATACGTATTATTACATACTATAGTCACGCAATGTATGCATCGCAATGTATGCATAGTGGCAGTAATTTTATGCTTAAGTAATCAAAATACGTGTAAATGTTGAAGTGTATGGCACCTAGGAGCAAGACCATGCATAATACATGGCTATGTTATATCAAGGCAAGGAACATGCACTTGCAAATTGTACGTCCTACCTTGATTGTGCTACATTACTACCAACAGCCCTTACAAATTTCTGCTGTAGGCAATATTAACGAAATCGATGTTAAATATGCTAACAGTAAAAGAACCACAGTGAAACTCTAGTATGAATGCATTTGGTACTGGATAGCACATTATCTGCTTTATAGTCTTATCATAACATAATATAAGGTGTGAATACCCATACATATGTTGCGTTATATCAACTCCTGAATTAGTTGCGTTGTTGGTACGGTCATCTCCAAGTATTTATGACTTCAAAAATGAAGTGCTACGATGTGATATGTGCAACGTTTACTTAGTTATCACGCGCACGTCCGAGGGGGGGGGGCAGATATCTGTCCCCTGCGGTTTTTCCTAATCTGCCGCCATACTAATCGAGTTAGCAAGGCCAAACCTCGCATAGCTGCTCATTGGTCTATTCTGCATATCCTCATACATTTTTAACCCTGGGTCATCTCAGGTCAGGTCACGAGGTCAGGCGAAGTGATCCAACTACACTCGGAATTCTAGGTGGCATAACTTCCACAATAATTTGGGGATTGATATCAAACTTATAACACGTCATGATCTCATCAGGGTCCATAACATTTATATGGTGTTTTTTTTCGTAGCATTGACCTGAGGTCAGGTCGCGGCCATGGCTTCCCAAATTATAGGGCCATGGCCCCATGGCACCCCTATTCCTACGCGTAGGTTTCATATATCTTAATATCAAATATAATTTATCTAGTTTTCATATTCTACTTTCTCCTGCTAATGGCCAGATCTCTATTCGGTATGTTACCAACGCGGCAGTGAACAGTAGAAACCATCGGCAAAGAGGCGAATATGAGCCCAATTGCGCCGTATGGTTCAGGGGTCTCCATGCTTCGTGCGAGCCCATTGCTCTGCTATCGTTCACCTCTTTACATCTCACTCATAAATCTGGCTTTGAGATGGGAAGGGGAAGAAAGGCCATCCAGATCACGTGGCGTTGGACGAGAACGCCCCACAATGAATGTGGTCGCTCTCTGTTGCAATGCCCTGGCTGGAACATAAACTCCTTGGACTTAGCTACGCTGTGACGAAACATTCATATCGATGCATTACACTTAGGGCTGGTCATAAATCCCGGCTTTCCCGCAATTCCCTGAAAGATCCGCCACCCAAACACGCGCACATTTCCGGTCGGGTCGTCCGGGGGCTGGCGGATCGTCAGCACCATGATGGGGAGGACAGACCACGCGGCGGCCCACCGGCTGCGTTTAAGCGCGAGCGCCCGCGTTTTGTGACTGGAAATTCCGTCGCACGGCGCGTCAAGGCTGCGGTGCCGCAGGCGGACACCCACCACTGCGCGGGACTCTGTAGCGGCAGCAGCGTAGTCCGTGGGCCAGTCAGGTGCGCGCGGCAGCTGGGAGCACAGAGCGCGCTGTGTGGTGGACACTGTAGCGGTGCGGCGGTCACTGCAGCAGTAGTGCGGCGGTCACTGTAGCAGTGTCGTGGTCACTGTAGCCGTGCGGGGGTCACTGTAGCAGTGTCGTGGTCACTGTAGGAGTACGGCGGTCACTGTAGCAGTGTAGTGGTCACTGTAGGAGCACGGTGGTCACTGTAGCGGTGCGGCGGCCACTATAGCAGTGTCGTCGTCACTGTAGGCGTACGGCGGTCACTGTAGCAGTACAGCGGACAAGACAGGAGCCCAGCGGACATCACCAGCCGCCAGTCATGGTGAGTACCTTCGAGTCGCAGCGTGCACACTGTCTGTAAATGCGAGTGGAGCATCTATGTACACGAGCGAGGAGCCACTGTGCACGAGCCAGACAGCCATGTACTCAAGCCCGACATCCATGTACACCACACAGACACTAATGTGTGTGAGAAAGATAGTAATGTGTTCGTGTGAGACACGCATGTGTAGAAGTATAATGCCAACAATCCTAGCTGGCTTCGGGGACGGCTGCACCTGAGCTTGGAAGTGCGAAAACGTTTCGGGTTCCCAGTTCATTAAAAATAACAACAAAACGAGGCAGCAATAATCATGGTGTACTTGAATTAACATTCTGACGTTCTCTTTACTTTTAAAAATAACAAATGGATAATGGCTCTTGTTTGCCAACACAAATGATGAATGTGGCACTTCTGAAGAAAAACGCTAAACATTCAAATATTGATTATGATAAGGAAGTATAACTTAGTAACAGAAATCACCCTCTCCATTTCTATGTGTACCGGCGAAGTGTGTATATGTCCCTGTGTGGGAGCAAAATGTCGTGTCTGGAGGCCCGGAGGAGACGTCCCTGTGTAGGGGCGAAGTTCAGGTGCCCGGACAAGATGTATGTGTACATGGATGAAGTGTGTGTGCCCGGACAAGATGTCACTGTGTAGGGGCGAAGTGTCTGTGTGCCCGGACAAGATGTCCCTGTGTAGGGGCGAAGTTCAGGTGCCCGGACAAGATGTATGTGTACATGGATGAAGTGTGTGTGCCCGGACAAGATGTCACTGTGTAGGGGCGAAGTGTCTGTGTGCCCCGAGGAGATATCCCTGTGTAGGGGCGAAGTGTCTATGTGCCCGGACAAGGTGTTCCTGTGTAGGGCTGAAGTGGGTGTGCCCGGAGGAGACGTCCCTGTGTAGGGCCGCTACAAATCCCGCCACGAAACTTGTTCGTTGAGCAAATGTCATGAGCACTTCATGCTTGTAAAACATGGGACAAACGAAAAAGAACGACAGAGCACATCTGACTGAGAATGAAGAACTTCAAACGTGAAACGCTACAGCTAAAAGGTATTAAAATTTCGAAAGTGTAGCGGTCGACCCGGGACACTTAGATGAACTTTTCTACCATATGTGTAGCACGCGGGAGTTGACTCGCCTGCATTTCGTCCTCGCGCGTAATAACCTGTAATTACCTGCGCTATCCCAGTCTCCCAGACCAAACGTCTACACATTGTGTTGTAGGTACCACGCGAAGAGCTAACTAGTGCTGTTGCCACGACCTACCTTCTCACTCGAAGGTCTATTTTACGAACGCCGCCAGCGTCACCAGCGATACCAGTGACACTGAAGGGAACGGCCTCAGCCAGCGCAGCCCACGAGCCCGATGACCCTGACCGAAATACTCAGCACGTACGCTCGGACAGAGTCGCGATGGCGGACGACGCTGTGCGGCCTGCCGACGCCGACACGGCATCGCCCGGCGGCAAACACGTCATGCGAAACACGCGCCGTTCTGCTGGTCAACACACAGCGTATTTTCTCTTGTCTAAGCGCTTATCGGGCGTAAAGAAAGAGAACAGCCTGAAGTGAATGGTGGTGCGTACCGAAGTAGACCACAATGCCGGTTTTGGCGCGGTGGCGCGAAACTCGCGAGTGTGGCTAGGTCTCTCCCCTCACTGGAGAACGTGATGCTGGTCCAGTGTCGCCCATGCACCCCTCGCTCATGTCCTGTTTACCGCCTCTTTTAACACTCGCACGTCCGGCGGCCCGCGCCAACTTCGCATGTCCGGGGGGCAAATGTTTGCCCCCTAAGAACTTTAGAACTATGCTAGCTAGCGACACACGGAAAACGGCGTTGGATAGCTGGTGACGGGCTCTATCGAAAGTGTTTCGGTCATTTCTTTCGCTCAGGTCAATATTCATGTCACTGGGCCATCATAGGTGAAATTCGACCAGATTGGGTGGGTCTCGCAGATATTGACACATATCTCAAGAGTGCGTTCCAAGAATTGTCATGGGAGAGGAGTATTTGTCAGGGGACGTAATTTCTTACGTGTACCCTGCACAAATACCTGAAGGGGCTAAACGAAAATCCGTTTAGCAGGGATGGGCGTGTAATTGAGCGCACTGAAGTGAGCTTCTGGTTGACAAATATGAAGGGGAACACAAGAGTCTCCCCGGTGGGGCGCAGGTTCCATGGGGACATATCCCTGAATCAGCCGGCCATCCCTGAATCCGCACGACCATCCTGCAGGGCATAGGTTGACACTCAGGCAGGAGTGTTGCTATATATACTTTCGAGGGGACAAATGCCACATCATTGTTAGCTTTGCCCCCGCCAGTGATTTCAAGCCCTAACATGGGACCCCATTGAGTGTGTTCCCCCAATAAATCTGGGCCTGCCCATTGCTTTCTTGTATTTTGGCCTCCTTCACCCTCACCTGGATAATTTTCATAAATCAACATCCGTGCGCTCAGGACTTCCTCTTTAATTGTAGTTCTTTTTATCAGCCCGGGACGTCTTCCAAGGGTGTAGCCAAGAGGACAGTGTAAAATTATTCGCCATGTGGCCTGGAAATTCACATTTAATGGAGTTGTGCTATTTCATCCTCGTCTTAGGTTTTTACAATTTTGCAACATGATGTATGGGCAGTCATCATGCATATGACTGCTAAATAATGTGAAGTGCATGTGACTGAAGTGAAAGGCATTCCGCTTTTTAATCCCTAAGTGGCAACCCTTTATTTTCTTCCAATCTTTCACTATTTCCAAGCAACTTCGTCCTTCATCCACACAGTTAATGGTGAAGCAATTTTAGGACACTGCAAGAGGACAGGTGTTGATTCAGGATTGGCATGGAACGGGCATGTCTGGAGCCATTGGATGAGCCCCCAGGTGTACATTCAGCTGAAAATTTCGAAAGGGGTGCAATCGATGGTCTTCGACGGGAGACTTCGGCTGAAAATCCAAGGGGTGCACTGAATGTGACTAAAATGATAGGACCACCCATTTTCTGTGCTTACATTTTATGTTTGAAGAATATAACACCAAAAAAGGTGCTTTGAGGTTGGCAACCTAGCATAAATAGAATTGTTTAAATAATAGAATATAAATGCAGCATAACTTAACCTAACCTAGCCCATCCTGCCTTTGATGACACAAATCTCCCAAAAGAAAATTAAAATTGTCTTTTGGGAGATTTGTTGGAGGTTGGAAATTTTCTTCATAATACCATGTCCATGAAGGTGACTAAGGTGATGGGATTACTTATTTTGTGTGCATATGCATTTTTTTTCAAAGGAAGGTTTTTGACAAATGTTTCATCATAGGAAACCTAAACTAGCATCACCTAACCATATCTAATCCATTTGTTTCTTTTATCAAGGCAAATGTGTGTAAAAATTTGATTGGTTGGCTGGCTGGTTATTTGGGCTTGCGCCCATTTTGATTGCGTTGTTTATGCGGTGCCCTTGAAAACTGTTCTTGCTACTACTTTAAAGCAGAATAATACCAAAAAGTTTTTTAATACTCACATATTTTCATGATTTTTTTTTAATCTCAGAAACAACTGACGTTAGGCTTGATCAGGATAGGCTGGGATAGGCTTCCTTTCTAATGGTGAGCATTTTGCAGAAAATTAAGTGCTTAACATATCCATAATTATAATGTTCTCAAAAGGTAAGGTTGGCTAGATTGGTTAGGCACTTTTTACGCATTCTTTTTCATGCTATATTACCTAACTCAAAGCACTTTTTGACGTCACTTTGCTCACAGCATGAAAGGTACGCATTTGCACATAAAATGAGTAGTCCCATCATTTGAATCATCTTCATAAGAATGGTATTCTGAAGAAAAATTCAACAAAACAAAAAGACACCATAAATGGCAAATTTACAAACTAAGTTGTATTTTGGCGAAAAACATTTTTGAAAACTTTTGAAAAGCATTCCAACTGAAAAAAACTAACCTAACCTAACTTAACCAAACCAAACCAAACCCATTCCTTACCTGTTCCGAGGCAAGTGTGTGTACAAACTTGTCTTGTTACTACCTTAAAACACAGTAATGCCAGTTTGGTTAGGTAAGACTAGTTTAGGTTTTTGACACTCGCACGTCCGGCTGTCCGCGCCAACTTCGCATGTCCGGGGGAGGGGCAGATGTCTGTCCCCCTAAGATCTCTAGAACTATGCTAGCTAGCGACAAACGGAAAAAGGCGTTGGATAGCTGATGACTGGCTCTATTGAAAGTGTTTTGGTCATTTTTTTTTCGCTCAGGTCAATGTTCAGGTCACTGGGCCATCATATGTCAAATTCGACCAGATTGGGTGGGTCTCGCAGATATTGACACATATCTCAAGCAACATTGAGCATAGCTTCCAACTACATGCCACAACCGTCGTGAGATTATTCCGAAAGCAAATATGTAGCCAGGAAACATTTGTATATTTTACCATAGCCCAATAATGTGGAAGCCGTGGCCGCAACCTGACCTAAGTTCAATGCTACGAAAAAACCCGATATACATATTATGGTCTCTGGTGAGATCATGACGTATTATAAGTTTGAAATCAATCGCCAAATTATTCTGAAAGTTATACCACGTAGAACTCCGAGTGTAGTTGGGTCACTTCGCCTGACCTGGTGACCTGACCTAAGATGACCCAGGGTTAAAAAGACGAAAGTATGAGGATATGTGGAAAAGACGAATGAGCAGCCATGCGAGGTTTGGTTTTGCTAACTCGATTAGTATGGCGGTAAATTAGGAAAAAACAGCAGGGGGCAGATATCTGCCCACCCCCCCGGACGTGCGCGGGTTAAAATCCATGGCCAGAAAAGATCTCGATATGGGGTGATATTCTGATCAAGTGGGTCGTTAGATATTGTGTCCGTGAACTGATTGCCATTTTCCCTCTTTCTTTTCACATTCCGAGACTATTTCACGACATATTTGCCGTACTGTCGCACAGTTCCAACGACACGCTTGGTTATGAGTGTTAGGTTATTCACATTGCAGGGCATTGTAGGATTGGATGGCTACATAGGCTCCAGGGGTCCTCGACAAATTTCAGCAGATATGGATTCCAAGATTTTAAATACTCAGTTCATATTCCTTTTGCAATAAATTCACGCAGAGAAAACAAACAATTTCATTAGGTGAGATCAGCAATGCTTAATGTTTTTGTCCTGTATTGAAATATAAATGCAATTGCACATGCAAATTGCCCACCACATGCACATGCAATTGCCAATCACCTCGGTGTTAGCAACATACAAGTCCCTTTATGTCCACACCATGTAATTACCTATTACTTTACTTCCTACACAACACTTGTACTCGGCCGAAACGTGTCCATCATAAAGGCAAAGTTAAGGCCGGGCCTTTGCTATGGTAGTACTGCAGGGTTCCGTTGTATGTTGATTGAAGCAGGTTGCGAAAGCTCTGTAGTCACTATCCAATCACTAGCTTCCAGCCCACCTATAGGAGACTATAGGAAACTATAGGAGACTATAGGACAGTATATGGTACTATATGATAATATATGAGAATATATGTTACTATGGGAGACTATATGATACTATAAGACTAAGAAAATATACATACGGCACTATATGACTATGGCTATATGAGACTATGAGAAGATATGAGACTATGAGACTATGAAACTATATGAAAATATATGAAAATATATGAAACTATATGATACTATGAGACTATAGGAGACTATATGAGACTATAGGAGACTATAGGAGACTATAGGAGACTATAGGAGACTATAGGATACTATATGAGACTACATGGGACTATGGGCTATAGGGGACTATAGAAGACTATAGGAGACTATAGGAGACTATTGTAGAATATAGGAGACTATTGGAGAATATAGGAGACTATAGGGCCCGGCGCGTTCTATCATCAGACTGTATGAGACTAGGAGATTGTATGATACTATAGGAGACTATATAAGAATATGTGAGACTATATGAGAATATATGAGACTATATGACAATATATGAGACTACATGAAACTATATGAGACTACGTGCGACTATGTGAGACTATATGATAATATATAAGACTATATGCTACTATATGAGACTGCAAGACTATGAGAATATATATGAGACTACATGAGACTATATGAGGCTATGAGACTATATGAGACTATATGAGACTATAGGAAACTATAGGAAACTATAGGAAACTATAGGAGACTATGAGACTATATGATACTATATATTATATGATACTATATGAGACTATAGGAGACTATATGAGACTATAGAAGATTATAGAAGACTATAGAAGACTATAGGAGACTATAGGAGACTATAGGAGACTATATGAGACTATATGAGACTATAGGAGACTATATGAGACTATTGGAGACTATAGGAGACTATAGGAGACTATATGAGACTATAGGATAATATAGGAGACTATAGGAGATTATAGGAGATTATAGGAGATCATAGGAGATTATAGGAGATTATAGGAGATTATAGAAGATTATAGGAGACTATAGGAGCTATATGAAACTATATGAGACTATAGGAAACTATAGGAGACTATAGGAGACTATAGGAGACTATAGGATACTATACGAGACTTTAAGAGACTTTAAGAAACTTTAAGAGACTATAGGAGACTATAGGAGAGTATAGGATAGTATAGAAGACTATAGGGAACTATAGGAAACTATAGGATACTATAGGAGACTATAGGGCCCGGCGCGTCCTATCATCATAGACTGGCGCAGACTTTGTGCGGGCACCGCGACAAGGTCGGGCCCGGCGCGTCCTATCATCACATGCTGGGCGAACAACCTGCGCTGTGCCACCTCACTGAGCTGACTGAGTAGCTTAAATTGTGCATATTGCCTTTTTGTCGCCAACCCACATTCACCAGTGATCAGTGACGAAAGCTCCGAGGAGGTGTGCGGCTCGCAGCAACACTGTGGCTAGGGCCGAGCGTTGTCGTGCTCCGCTTAGCTGGACGACGGCTTCCCTCGCTGGCTCGCCATCACGTATCAATGCTGGACTGCGGCTTCCGTCCCCTCCGATGAAATGACGGCGCCGCTCGAACTGAAACTGGCGCTCATCCAGGGACGCTGGAGTGCGCTCGTCCCTTAAATGTGTCAGCCGAAGAAACACCTGAGTAGAAAAGGTGTCCGTCCAAAGGCCCGTCACACCAGTGGACCCCATTCAAACTGTATCATTCAGTGTCACCCTTTCGAGGAAATGGGATCCCCTTCACGCGATCAAAATTCCTGCATCCGCGCCTCCCACAACACCCAAATCTCCTCACGTAACACTGATACTATTCACAAGCGCACCGGCGGAGAGGGGGAGAGGAGAGGGCAAATCTGTACCCTTTCATCGACGCTGTGGCGCGGCGGAGCGGCGTGCCTGCCGGCCTCGACCTTATTTGACCATGAAGACATTGGCCAAAAGCCATAAAAAGTATACTACAGAAAACTCGCAAAAGTTGTAATATTAATTCCAAATTTTGTGCTTCTAGCTTCAGTAGCTGCAGCGACTTTAGGTGACGGGATGGAATTAGCCCGCCGAGCCTTCGGTTTGCGTTGTGACAGGCGCCCTGCGGCGTGCCTGCCAGTTGCTTTTAACCGCTGAAGCCAATAATCCTCGGCAAGCACCATCAACCATCCCAGGAGAGTAAACTGGGCACTGGATAGAGGCTACTCCACAACACCAAACCCGGCCGACGAGTTTTACCAGAGCATCCCGGCAGAATCTCGGACCGAGCGCCCGGCAGAGGCTACACCGGTTCCTGATCCAGTCGAGATGTTGCACACCGTCCGTGGCTAACTGTAGAGGACTGGCGTCATCGGCCGGCTCACACCTGACATGTGTGGGCCGACACCGGCGCAGGGCTGCACACTGCACGGTCCGCGCCTGGCGCTGCCAACACGGCAACGTGACCACGGCTACTCTGCACCACATGGTGCACGCGTGCCTTGCGAACGTCGTGAACATCGTGGCGACTTTTCCTGGCCGCGCTCGACGGCTGGCTTCTGTTCGAACTGTGTCAGGCGCGATCTGATTCTGGTGCAGCACTACTTCGTGTCGTGTATCCACAGGAGCGCAGCCAAGGGTGGGGGGGGGGGCGGTCCGGGCCCTTGGCGCCCGAATATACACCAGAGCAAGGAATACATTGTATGATTTGCACCACGCAATACCATACATTATCCACTCCCTTCGCGCGCCGCTGGCTTTCTCTATTTCACTACTTGTTCGGTCGGCCCCCTTAGTAAATTCCTGGCTGCGCCAGTGAGAGTATCCACTTGGCTCGCTCCGGCCGCAGCACATGACGTGAGTGCCACTTCGGCAGCGCGCTTTGGTTCGCTGAGCCGCTGCCACCACAACAGCTGACTAATCTAGGGACCGTATCCGACTGACCTGGGGCTGATTTCCGCCAGAAACTTGGCTCGTTGCGGAGCGAACAAATTACATCTGATTACATATGCGTAACGAAGGTGCCTTTTTAAAGGCGGAAAATTCGGCAGGCAAGCGAACACAAATCGGTCTTAGTCATTCGATGTGTCAGTCGATGCTTAATGCTTCAGCTCAATTTACATTCTTTATGGACTTAGTTTATCCTTGGCATCGCATTAAAGCCTCGTGTGTCATACCGGCAATGCGATCCCACCGGACCGCGTATGCGCCACGCTGGCAACTTTTTGTGCGGAGGAGTGTCTCAGCTGCCGTCGTGGGACACGGTAATTATTAGCCGCAATGAGACGAAAGAGCGTGCAGGCTAAGAGATGATACATAGTGAATGGTTCCTCGACAACCTTGAGCTGACCCTGTTGCACTGGTGTTGCACGTAATGCCGAACTTTAATATGTGCCCCGGCTGCGGCCCACTACCTAGGACTTTCCCTCGCCCGTCAGAATCTAAAAATCTCCACAGGGTCGGTTCTTGCTAGAAACTGTGCTTTTAATATAACGGTGTTTGCGGCTTTTTAGTCACCCGTTCACAGAGGTATTTTGGAACGGGACGGCTTTTTTGTCGCCCTTTCAGTTCAGCTTTATATATCGTACGTAGCAGTGCAGGGCTTTGTTGACAGAGGATGCCGTTATATTTTATGTTAGCTTTGTGCTTCTGCGTTAATGACGATAAAGCATGTACATGTTTCGAGCCATGTAGAGTACGCGCTGTACACTGCATACATGAGACAAGGGCATATCGGAGTATAAATATAAATATATGAGCATATCGAAGTATAAATGACGCGGAATTGAAGGCACTCATATAAGAGATGTTTGTAAAGTCATCCAACCCCCCTCTCTCTCTCTCACTCTCTCTTTCTGACTCTGACTCTGACTCTCTTTCTCTATCTCTTTCTCTCTCCCTTTCCCTCTGTCGCTCTCACTCTTTCCCTCTATTAGGCTGTGGCTTGGAAGCAGAATGTTATCACCGCAGCCTGCAATACAACCTTTAGAAAAATGCATTTGTTCTGAAAATGTGGCTCGTGTGCAGCATGCATGACGGCGACCACGCCCGCGTAAGCGGCTGAACAGACCATCGGGGGGAGGGGGACTTGGTCACAGTCACCAGAGACGGGTAGTCGTCCAACAGCCATCAGTGACCAACGGTGAGCCACCAGACGGGCGCCGCTGTCGAGCCAATACTGATACATTGGGAGGCATTTGTTGCCACGTGGTGCTGTGTGGCGTAAGCTAAGCTCATCAGCACAAATTAATACAGTGTCCGTGTCCTGCCCTGTGGCAATGATCAGCTACTGGCGCCGGAGGAGCACGCGGAGCGTGACACGACAGCGACACCTTGCGGTGGATCCGACCAGTTCCTTACTGTGTCAGCGTCTCGAGATGTGTCGGCTCCGAGATGAGCTCCGAATCGGCCGGCGTCTCAGTCCGACTCTGGAAACCGCTCAGCCCGTGATCCGTTGGCGTCTGAGTCCGATTCCGGTAACCGCTCAGCCCATGATCCGTTGGCGTCTGAGTCCGATTCCGGTAACCGCTCAGCCCGTGATCCGTTGGCGTCTGAGCCAGATTCCGGTAACCGCTCAGCTCGTGATCCGTCGGCGTCTCAGTCCAACTCCGGGTATCGCTCTCTGCTCGGGATCAATGCCATGATGGGCTGAGATAGCACGAGTGCTACGAATTATCGCCAACAAAGCAGCGATGTGACCACCCTCGCGATGGTTACCATCCTTCATGTGGCCATGAAGTGGGGCCAGAGTGACAGCGGCCCCTTCTCCAGCTTTATATGAACTTTGAAACCACCCCTATGGGTAATGCATGACACGAAACGGCTTCATATGGTGTCATTAAACTCTTTGTTAGTTCATGCACCCTTCTTCCTTTCCACCACCTACCATCGTTGTTTTTTCCTGTGCAGCTGTCTCCGTCTCTTTCCATTTCGCCACCCAACCCATCCCTTCCTCCCACTACCTCTTCACCTACCACCGTCTCTTACATTCCTCTACATTGCCCCTACCGTTCCGACATTGACGAATCAAAAAGAGCCATGGGGGCCATAACATCATCTGTATGGTTGTCAAAGCATTGGAATCCGAGGATGAGCACCAAACTGTTTCAAAGTTTGACGAACACAAATATGGTTTCTGTGCCGTTGGTAGGCGGAATCAGCCTGCCAGATGCACAGTGGCGCCAGCCCGGTCGTCGCGCCACCTTCGGAGACTACAATGACTGGCGAGGCCACCTCGGGAGACGGCGACGCTGGCTGGGGCACCAGCACCTAACGTCCTCTGTCCGGCCGAGTCTCTGTGATGGGCTGAGGGATGAGCTGTACTGTGAACAAAGTGTAATATGCGTTCACAGTGGTTTTAAAACACGGTGGTTTTAAAACAGCAACACCGCTGTCGATCCAATGACGGCCCCGCCCATGCGACCTCGGCTGAGGCTTTTGCGTGTACATTCCATGGCGATTTGTTATGCTCAGAGCCACCTTCATTCGTTCCCTCCGCAACCGCAACTGAAGGTCAGAGTCTGCTAAGCTGTTGAATAATAGAACTACAATATGTTTTTTTCCATGCAGCTTGCATAACTTCCAGGAGGCAGTTTCTACCGCTAATCGGTGTTTGCATATCGGCTTAGCTCTTCAGTTCCTTTGTTTCGGTCTGATCACTACCTGCCTTCACAACGTGTTCCTGCTATATTCCTTTTTTTAGGACCAGGGATGTTTTTCCATATTTTGGAGGGGCATGTGCCCCTCGATGTTCAATTTCTCCCATCCAATAGTGAAAATGCTATCCAATATGAACTGCAAATGAGCATGGAGCAAAAAGCGTACAACTGCCGGCTGCATTGGAGCGGGAGCGCCGATGGTCCCGCCGCTGGTTCTGCCGATGACTCCGCCGAGTTCTCTGGAATAGTGACGTCCGTTCGTTCACCCTGGTGATCTGTCACCCAGGATGGTTTACAGGCGACTGACCGCCACCGTTGACGTCGCGACTATGCCATGTATTGTAGCCAGCGTACTGGTGTCCGGAGACACTGCGCCGAATGGCACCGTCTGCGCCGCTGAGCATCCTGCCGCCATTGCTGACACCATGCCTGAAGCCGACGATTCCAAGAATCTTTCAGCTGCGGTATTCAGTTGGTCCAGAAGAGTTTCCTCTGACGACAGCGATATTGCTGCCCAAATTTGCAGCAGCCTTTGAAGATATGGTCTTTGACAGCTCACAGGCTTTCAGAGCGTCCCGTGTTGTTCCTAGTTCTGAGTGCATCCACATGAACAGTTGAAACAGCTTCTGGTCTCCGAGCTGCTGACGAAGCCATATGGCTTCCAGGAGGGCCGCTCGCGATTCCGCCAACTTAATTCTCAGAGAGTCGATGAGGGTCACGAAACTGGGTATCTTGAACGTGATAAGATCCGCACCTGCGTGGTGATCGACATAGAAAGGCTTGCTACCAGCAGGTCGAACTTGGTGCTGTCTTCTTCAAATTCAGCCACCCGGAATGCACAGTGTGTCTGCGCCGGGTAAAGGTCTGTCTTCTCAGTAGAAAGGAAAAAACAGTGACAACTTGACCACGGCCAGCTTCTGGCTTGTAGATGCAGGAGTTATGGGCAGATATACGGGATGGTACAGGGGATGTACAGTAGGGTGTGTCACGAAGGACCTTTTTGGAAATTGCACTTTGCTTAGTGAAATTATCGTGCAGATCACCTAAAAATAACCTGTGGTCGAAACCAAATCGAAATCAAACAATAAACAAAATATGCGACAGGCCGATAAAGAAACAAACTTGCCGGGCGCCCGGCGTTGAAGTCTCCAGTGATGGCGCTCCGTTGCGATTGGCATCTAACACCACGCGTCCGGCCACCGTCGGAGCGCGGCCGCGGCGCTGTGACGAAAAAGGCGGCAGTCGGTGCTGTGGATGACTGATGATTGGATTCTGGTGATGAAGCTCATTAATAAAACTTAATGTTTAGTGGGGTAAAAGGTTTTTGATAAGCACCAGTCGCTTAAGAAGTTGTCTGGATATCTGACGCATGAAAGAAAGGTTCACTTTACGTCGCTTGTTCGTTCCATTTTCATTCAGTAGATCTATCGGCGTATAATGCTAATATTTTCACTTTTGAAAGCTTGAACATCTTCAAAATTCCTCGTCTGTTTACATCGAAGACCAATTAAATCATTCTGAGACACTTGATATCTTATTGTTATGACAAATAGACCAGGCGAAATCGGCATCATGCTCCGTTCCACTACAACCGAAGGAGACGGGCATACAGCGACGTCACCTTTTGTACGGGCGGCCACATTTTTTGTACGAACTATCATTTTATAACTGTACTACTTGTCTACATGCTCGACAGAAAACCCGACATGAAATCCTTTTTGCTGCTGAGCACTGGCATTGCTGACCTGTGTTTCAACTTCGCCACAATGTAACCGTGGCGGGCCTCTTCACCAATTACCTTCAAAGACGCCTCGGTCACCACTTTCACCATCCGTTCCACCGTCTGACTGTCCACGGGGTATGGCGGTACTTCGAGAGGACTCGCGATGATGTTTAGTAAGTCATCATCGGACAGTTGTTGCGTCAAGGGCGGCTCGGTTATCGCTTCATTACACCAATCAATCAGCTCCATGATGCTGTTTGCCCCCATATTCACTTTTGGAAGCTTGAACTTCCGCACTTCGTCAGTATCATTATCGCCTTGAGTTCTGCGACTCTGCTGGATTTGAGTGACCGCCCTTTCCCGTGTGGCTTGATCTTGCCCCGCTGCCATTGCTAGCAGTACTGCCTCAGGGTGACACCAGTAGCTGTTGCGCTGTATTACCGGCTGCACCATGGCCGCTATCTCAGGTCGCAAACTTTTGAGAAGTTGCACGCTGTGCAGCGCATTGCCAGGACCGTCAGAACATTTCCAGTTCTTCTTGATGCAGAACCACATGGGAGTATAGTGCAGTGTCCTAAAATTACTTCACCATTAACTGTGTGGATGAAGAAAGAAGTTCCTTGGGAATAGTGAAAGATTGGAAGAAAATAAAGGATCGCCACTGAAGGATTAAAAAAGCGGAATGCCTTTCACTTCAGTCACATGCATTTTACATTTTTTAGCAGTCGTGTGTACAATGACTGCCCACACATGTAGCAAAATGGTAAAAACCTACGACAAGGATGAAATACACAATTTCATTAATTGTGAATTTCCAGGCCACATGGTCAATTATTTTACACTGGTATAGTGGCACACGATGAACTACGCTAGCATTCTCAGACTGTCTGATGGCTGTTCGGTTGATATGTAGAGCCGGAGAATTCGCGCCGCCAGAATCAGCCACCTGGAGTGGTTTAGTGGACCGATCTTCGTTTTCGCAGTTCTATCTTAGATACAGCCTACGCGCTGTCTGGACACTACGCGCCAGACTGTACAGAATAGCCTGATCCGAACTTAGGTCACTAAGAATCTCCTGCGTCATTTCTGAAACATTTCCGCCATCGATTGGCTCAAAATCGACCACTGGCAAGGTTTCTACTGCGCCTGCAGCAGCCCGGCCAATCAGCCCACTAAACGACTTAGGTCCTGTTGTGACTCCATCTAACTGGCTAAATACTGCACGAAGATTAAGTTCATTTGCATGAAGTTGGCACACAAACCAGCGGACGTTTTTGTCTGAGCTCAAACAAACGGAAAACACCACCTTTTTGACCAGTATTAAATATCGTGCCGTCACAGCCAAGCACAGGAACATCCGCACCAAACTCATATGCCACGGCGTTCAGGTCCTGGAAAATGTCCTCCGCTTTCCCAGTCTGTGGGGTAAAGTGTCCTAAATATGCACTGTCTGGCTCGGATACAACCACAATGTGCTCTTCCGTCTCCTTTAAACTGGCTGTCATAAGCGTGTCGTCTTTTCTACCGTCGAAGTAGAGACCAGATACACGACCTGCATGATCCTCACGGCTCTGGACTACTACCTCTCTTCTAATCCGATCCCTTGCTCGCCATACTTTTTTGCTATCCACTATGCAGTCCATATCGTCAGAAATGATCCGACCAATGTCCACTTGGAAACCGTTTATGATCGCAGCACACGCACGATTAGACACTCCGTACCGATCTGCTGCTAGAGCCGTATTTAGCAGTTCGTATGTGTTACTGTTCACCATATACTCTGACTCATTGACTACAGATGTGAGCGATGATGAATCTGTGGCGGAATCTTGGTCTGAATTAGAATCTAGCTGGGCCATTCCAGAAGGTCCCGGTTGTGGTGATGTGACTCTCTCGGCGGTCAGACGCCTCCTTTCGTCCATGGCGCGTCGACGAGTGGTTTCACGGATATCTGCGGTGCCGATTTGCATTTGGCGAGGTCCTCTCTAGTCTTGGACAATGGGAAACTCCATTCGTGGCACTTTGTCGGCCATCGCACATTTGCAGCTATCGATATCAGCACATTTGCAGCGGGCTATATCAAACAATTTTCCGAACCACTCATCACCGGACGGACGTACACCTGGTGGTGCCGACTTCTTTCCAGCAGTTTTCATGTATCGCAAGTAGCGATCGCGGCATTCTCGAACCACTGCCGCCTTTTTCGTCACAGCGCCGCGGCGGCGCTCCGACGGCGGCCGACGCGTGGTGTTAGATGCCAATCGCAACGGAGCGCCATCACTGGAGACTTTAACGCCGAGCGCCCGGCAAATTTGTTTCTTTATCGGCCTGTCGCATATTTTGTCTATTGTTTGATTTCGATTTGGTTTCGACCACGGGTTTTTTTAAGGTGATCTGCACGATAATTTCACTAAGCATAAGAAAAACCGTTCAGGCGACACACCCTAATGTACAGGGGAGGGGGCATGTGCCTCCCCCTATGGATGGTGGCCGCTCCTAGGGCCGGGAAAAGGCGCTCATCCGTGAAGGCTCGAGTGAACCTCCTATAATATTTTTTTTTTCTGTTAGAAGTGCCCCTCCGAAATAAACAGACGCCTCTTCTGTGTGCTCGAATGGACCCCGCTCGAATATTTCGACCAGAGGCTCCCCTCGGAAGGAAACGACACCACAACAAGCAGGAGCGAGTTCCAAAATTGCCATGAGGGGAAATTAGTATATGGAGGGGCGCCTCTAGCTGAACAAATAATTGACGGATGGGGTGAATTCGGGCCTGCCTAGAGGGGCACCTTTACCTTCCAAGGTGCGCATCTGGCTGAATAATTCGGGGGGTTAACTCGAACACATAAGATGGGGGTCTTTTCCTTCCAATGAGCGTCTCTGGCTGAATAATTCGATAGGGGCACCAACTTCCATGTCGGTACATATGCCTTCAGTGCCACCTCTGCATCCACCCCTGCAAGTACTTATGTTGTGGCGCCCCTCCAAAGAAAAGGCAACCCTTCAGACAAGTGCCCCATGACAATTCGTGAATCCGCCCCTGGCAGGAGTTCCTGGCTCTGACAGGGCCGCCGCGTCGCGGACGATATGTTGCGTTTTGAAAATTCCTTTTCTAGTACATCCTCGTCTTTTTCCCGGGGCTACAAGATAGGTGCATCACCCGATGCCCCAAACTTCAACGAATCAGACAGCCAGAGAGTGGTGCACTTTTGATCCCTTGTACTGCACTTTCCTGCTGTTATTTCGGCCTTCGCGTTCGCAGAAATCACTCTTGCTCACTTGTGACCATGTTTCGTTCCCAGCATTGCTGTCCCTGGCCACGTGCACCGGCTATTTCCTAGACCAGTGTGCAGTACCCCACCTTGAACACGATCTCAACATTTATAGTCCACGTAGCAAGTGTGCGTCTGTCATAATACGGTGAGGAAGTGTGCATCTGCAAGGTTTTTGTTTGACTCTGGTGACGACGGGCGCAATTCGATATCGACATTTGTTCGGCTACTTGAGTTTAAAAACGCTGCGAGACATGGATCAAGCTCCCTTTTGCATCGCTCACGACGGGTGCTTCATTCCACTACGTGCATTCCCTTATTAGTAGGACACTGGTACTGGTAACGGGGTTGATGCTACAGGGGGTCCAATATGATCGGTTTCAGAGGTGTGATATGGTCACACATATGCATTTGTACATCCTGGTGTTTTGATCTAGTGGTTGGTGGGACACCGCGCAGATGGCAAATGACGGTGTTGTTCTAAAATACTTCTGAGTTGTGTGTTATATGTTTTCATGGCAAGTCATTAGAATTTGAAGACCAGGAGTTGCCTGATTTGATTTAGATTCCCACATATAGTCATACTTGGCATGCATTCGTCCACATTCGTCCACAGACGTTTCCCAAGCAGCGTTCGCCTTATGAGTTTACACTGGGTATTCAGACAGAATGAGCGAGCTTTCCGAGCGAGCACAGTGATACAAATGCTATAACCCACATAGTCTTGCTTGCTTAGATATTGAAGTTATCTTGAACTCGGACTTTTTCCATGTGATATTGGTATAAGATGAACTGGCGTGAAGACGGCGTGTTAGGTAGACTTAGCTGGCAACTGTACTTTATAAGGATTTAATATTTACGTTCTTTACCATCAAGATGGAACACATCAATATGAACTTAAATCGATTAAAAAGTTGCAAATAAGAACTACACATTTTATATTGAATGTCTGATCGCAGTCGGCTCCACTGTCTCAGTCTGTGTAATGCATGATGGTATGACCGCGGAACCACGATTCCTCACCTCGGAGTATTTCTGTGTGTCTTGCCCTCAAATATCTATATTAAAAATATAGTAATTGTTCGGAATCACGCACGTGTGCTGGTTCGCTCATATATTATTCGTTGATATATGAACAACGACGGAAATGTGGTTGGGGAACTTCTTTGCACTAATAGAACGGAACGTTTCGAAAATAGCATTCACTGCATTTTTGTCGGGCTTGTAATTGAGTTGGACAATTGCATACCCCTGAAGTGTTAACCTGGTCTTCCAGACGTATGGTTGTATTTTTGTATTGATCTTCAGTATCAGATGAATTACAAATGTATCCTATTAGCGGACTAAGTCGCTCAAATCTATCATACAAACATAATTCAGGACAGGATCGACTAGCACAAGCGACGAAGGGATTCTCACTTAACACGCACAGCAGGGTGGGGCGGGGGAAGGGGATGATTTGGACCCTGTCCCTAAGATTCCGGGAACTACAGACACAATTTGGAGGGTAGATTGTGGGCGTAGTGATCTCGCTTCAGTACAAATTGTATGACCCAAGGTCAGATAAAGTCGTGATTGGCTGCCTCACCACACTGTCGCTGCACCGTACCGACGAAGTCTTTGTGACCGTTGCTGCTCGCCACCGTCCGCCTGGTCTGCCGATTTGGTACGCCCGCAATTCCTATATTTACTGACGGATTCAGAGGTTGTATTGCATATGATGCGCTTATCGATTGTTTCTATTCACAAAGTTATAGCATTACATAACGATATCGCCGCACGTTTATGGGGTAATGCAACAACACAGAAGCGGGCAGAGTCCACCCCCCTCCTTCAGTGTGCGTACGAAACAGCCACATCTTATACCTGCATCAATCCGGCGGCACTTTGGCGCCTCAATAATTTTCATAAAACAATACCTGTGTTGAGGTTTATTAACTTGACCCACAATAGTTGGCTAGCCAGTACAATTTCAACATTGGTGCTGTTCTGTCCTACACTTTCCATATTGGTTTCCAATCCGGAAAACACTGGGAAGATGTTTCACACAACACCCTGTGCACTTTTTCCTCCGGTGAAGGTCACTTCCTCATGCGAAACTGGATGTCTGTGCAGTGTGTGCGGCGGCCCGACCTCTGAGGAACGCTGTTTGCCCAATGCCGTCGGCTGCTTGGCAGTACAGCTAAGCAGTGTGCTTATGGCGGACAGTTGGCTTGATTCGACACGTCTGCGCCGAGAACGCCCCCACCAACGGTCAGCCGTCCACAAAGGTCCGGAACTAACGGCATGTTTTCGCGCGTCGGCAGCCGTCTCCGGTTTGCGTATGCGCAGACCAGTGCACAGATTGAGGTCGCCAAGTGCTGCTCATGCAAGCTGGCAACCAAGCAAAGAGCGCCAAAACCTCTTTCGCATCTCGCAAATCGAGATAGAACTTGTACCAGCAGCCTAGTGCTTTGCGAGGACAAACATTATCAAGAGGCTTCGGCGCCACGGGCGCAACTCAACGGTCACTGCCAGCAACGGGGTAACAAAAAGGCCGGATTGCGCCGAAGGCGTGCTATTTTAGCCACGCCAACGCCAGCTGTCTAACCAAAGAACACCAAGCACACGGAGTACACCGACCACAAACCGCTCGACCAGGTGCCACCATCTCGTCTATTCTACACTACGGACTCTCAGCTCCACCCTACACTACCATCTCTACCATCTCTACCTTGGACCACCATCTCAGCTGCATCTACAGCTTCACTTTAGGTTGGTCCGGCGGTGCCGCGACCCCCCCCCCCCAATACCGCCGATATCTGTAAAGTGTATTCCCTACTCTCCTACTCCACCACCAAACCCAAGACCCACACTGAACACTCCAACGCACCATGCCCACCAACACCACAACAAGCGAACCGACGTGTGATTTCTATCTCTGTCTCCGGGTTGATGGTCTCCTTGTGACCAGCCTTGACCCCTGGAAGGTGGAGACTAAAATCACCCGTCAGACACAAGCTCCCCTGCGCACTCGCTATCTAAAATCGGGGGAGCTCTTGACCCAGGCCTGCAACATCAAGGACGCAAACATCTTAAAGCGTATCAAACACTTTTCGAACAAACAGGTGGCCATAACACTAGATACACACCGCAACACCTCTCAGGGGATTATATACGCATGGGAGCTAAAGTGCATGCCAGACGAGAGATTGGCTCGTAGATTTGCGAGCCAGGGGATCTCTTCGGGATACCGCCCCTCCCCACAAACAAACCAAACACTCTCATTCTCATCCTAACTTTCACCTCCAAACAACAACACATACATGTCAAAGCTAGTTACATCACATAAGAAGTAACACCACGCGCACCCCTCTCTCGTTGCCGTTCCTTTTGTCAAGGATATGGCCACACCAGGGGGAGGGGCTGCAAACACACAAGCCCCACATGTGGCCTCTGTGCCGGCCCACACAACACCAACGACTGCAATAGTGGAACAAGGAAATGCGTGGGCTGTGGCGGGGATCACGGCTCCCGGGACGGGGCTTGTCCTCGGTGGAGAAAGGAGAAAGACATCCTTCGACTCATGCACATCGAGGGCATAGCCCCATCGCTGGCAATGGCATGGGGTGACGAGCAGTCACTGCTTCCCGCTCAGGCCACGCAGACACACACACAACATACAGTCACCCCTCAGGAAACTCAGGAAACCCTACAATAGTAATTCGGCCAGAACCCACAACAAAATTAATGGCACAAGCAAATGCACCTCTTCCCATACCACACCACGAAGCACACAAACCACCACCCCTATCCTTTCCCCTTCCCAGAACCTCAAGCACCACCCGCACGACGGAACAAAAACCCCCTCCACTATGGACCAATAACAGACTCAGAAGACGAATACATTAGCTCAGATACCCAGGAACCACCCAATATATTTTATTGACTGCTTTACCAAAGTCCAACTATAAAACAGCATCTGCGGCATGGGTCTATTGAGAAAAATAGAAAAAGAACAAAAAAGAATAAACTCAACACAAAACAAAACAAAAGCCCATAAAAGTGTATGACATGTGTTCTTGCAATGCTCAAACGAAAGGCGATAACCCCCACCCAGGGGCGTCGTTTTGTATCCTTTTGTGGGAGGTCATGACCCCTCCCCAAGGTTGATTTGGGACACCCAAATAACCTATGCTATTTTTATGCTGATAAGAAAGCTAAAAGGAAAAAAGAAAAAACATCATGTGAAATAGAAAACTTAGTTGATGCACATTTTGCACTGAAAAGAAACATATTTTGATTTGATAGTACACTGGCTCTCCACCTCTCTTGCTGTAAACATGAAAATTGTGCAAAAAACTGAAATAGCTGGATTTCCCTCCACTGTGGAAGGACAACTTATCTACATCATAAACTGTTGAGATTAGCTGATGCTGATGCACTTTAAACCAGATTGTCTGACAAATCTGCTTAGCCACTAAATAACAATTGCATTGTCATACTGATGTTTGTACACACCACCAATGGCAACGCCACATGCATATGGAGCTTGAACAGGATTCATTCCATTCTCAAGTTCCAGTCATCAAACTTCATATAATGCAGTGCAGGGAAAACAATCACATTTATCATTGAGATTGTGGACATACAAACTATAATAATATCCAGCAATCCACCCATCACCCCATCAGCTTGATATTTACCTAGGTAGGTACCTAGGTACATGCCCAATGAGCTATCACCTAGGTACCCACCTAGGTACCTCAAACTGAACCAACGAGAGCCATATCTGAGTCAGTATGCCAGCTTATGATACTATGAAAGGAAAAGTCGGAAGAAGCTGCATGGACACTTACAATTGATATTCCTGAAGAAACAAATGGGTACGTACTAATCTATGCACAGCCATACAAGACCAATACAAGGTATTACTGCGCAGGACCAATGTCTGGTAGCGCTCATCAAATGCCACAAAGGATACCATTACATTAGATTCCACCTTCCTCCCCCTTCCTTCGGTGTGCGTGCGAAACAGTCACCTCTTATACCTACATCAATCCTGCGGCACTATCCCGCCTCAATAATTTTCATAAAACACCTGTGTTGAGGCTTATATACTTGATCCACTATAGTTGGCCATCCAGTACAATTTGAACACTGTTGCCGTTCTGTCCTACACTTTCCATTGTTTTTCAATTCGGAAAACACTGGGAAGATGTTTCACTCAACACCGCGTGTGCACTTTTCCCTCCGGTGAAGGTCACTTCCTCTAAATGGACCTCTAATAAGACCTCAGTTTCCTCTAATTCCGAAACTGGATGTCTGTGCAGTGTGTGCGGCGGCCCGACCTCTGAGGAACGCTGTTTGCCCAATGCCGTCGGCTGTTTGGCAGTACAACTAAGCAGTGTGCTTATGGCGGACAGTTGGCTTGATTCGATACGTTTGCGCCGAGAACGCCCCCACCGAGTCAGCCGTTCATAGGCGCACCAGATGGGGGGGGGGGGTGGCAGGGGCCCGGCCCCCATGAGACGAAAGTGCCCTTTTGCCAAAAGTGCCCTTTTGACCGAAAAGTTCCCTCTTGGCCGGAATGTCCTAAATTTAGCCCCCCAAAAAATCACCTGCCTTATGTGCCACACCTGTGCCAAAGGTGCCCTTTGGGACCAAAACAGCCCTTTTGGCCTAAAAATGGCATTCCCCTGTGCCATTTCCTGTCCCAATTAGGTGCCCGTTTGATCTAAAAGTGCCCTGTGCCTTGCCCTGTGCCTTGTGCTGTACCGTGAACTCTGCGCTGTCCTGTGTCCTGCCCTATGCCCTGCAAGGAATGGTCAAATAATTGACCATTCCTTGCTAAAATTTATTTGCGTGCTCGCATGGTCGCATCCATCGCGTTGATTGTTTGACACTTACTCTTGCTGCATCTGGGGTGTGCAAGAAGCTTTTGTCGCTATTTTTATTGTGTTACATGTATGTGTACATGTCACCTGCCTTTAGGACCATCGCCTTCGTGTCAGCTGTTATCCTTTCCAGAAATCCACATCCTGCGTACTTTTACATCAAAGGTAAGCGGGCAACCTTCATCTTACGACATAATGCATGCAGGCTGCATGTTTTTGGAAATATTATTGTAAATGCAAGGGTTCGGTACTATAACATATAACGTGTCCCATGGAAAATTCACCCCCCCCCCAGTCAGCAAACCTTCCAGTGTACCCCGGGACGCAAAGTGCCCTTTTGAGCCGGTCAAGTGCCCTTTTCCGTCCGGGCCCCCACATGGAGAAATCCTGGGTGCGCGCCTGCAGCCGTCCACATAGGTCCGTGTGTGTGTATATGTGGGTTTGGCCAGCCTGCCACCGCGTGGTGATGTCGGCCCGAAAAGCCGTATGATCATGCACAAAGGTAAGAAACTAACGGCACGTTCTCGCGCGTCGGCAGCTGTCTCCGGTTTGCGCATGCGCAGACCAGCGCACAGATTGAGGTCGCCGGACGAAAAAGTGCCGCTAATGGCGGCGCTCCGTCCACCGCAGGCTGGTCGCTCCCGGCGTCAGGAGACCGGCCCGCAGTCAGTGCTATGCTATGTATACCAGCGACTGCTATGGTGACCGTGTGAAGTGACTGCTGTGGTCAGGCAGACCCAGACTATGATCGCGTCATAGCTTCGCTTCCATCAAGAGCTCGGCAACTTCTAGTGGTTTGGTCCAGAGGTTCCGTATAGTAGTGCCCCGTGGCACCCAAGTGAGGTGAAGCTGAAAAAATATCCGGATTTCGACCAGTATTTTTGTATAAGTACCCATTAGTATTTCACGCTAAGATGAGTATGAAAAACTTAATTTGGCGCTGCAAGGTGCCAAACCTATCACCATCGTTCCGAAATCAGTGGATTTCAACCCTCTTCCTCATGTGGAAATGCTTCCGAAATTGCCGGAAGTTTCCGTACATAAAATATAGAGGTTTTCATATTGTCATTTCATCACCCGAAATGGCTGGCATACACAGAGACATAATATATATGTTATATATATATATATATATATATATATATATATATATATATACGTATTATATATATATGGTGTATATGCCTATATAAAATGATTATTATTGTTGTCATTCTTATTATTGATTATTTTAGTGCAAAATTTATTCAGTGCCGGCCACGACACCGCCGTCAGGACCGGCTGCCACACCGCCGTCAGGACCGGCTGCCTCACCGCCGTCAGGACCGGCTGCCACACCGCCGTCAGGACCGGCTGCCTCACTGCCGTCAGGACCGGCTGCCTCACTGCCGTCAGGACCGGCTCCCTCACCGCCGTCAGGACCGGCTCCCTCACCGCCGTCAGGACCGGCTGCCTCACCGCCGTCAGGACCGGCTCCCTCACCGCCGTCAGGACCGGCTGCCTCACTGCCGTCAGGACCGGCTCCCTCACCGCCGTCAGGACCGGCTGCCTCACTGCCGTCAGGACCGGCTGCCTCACCGCCGTCAGGACCGGCTCCCTCACCGCCGTCAGGACCGGCTCCCTCACCGCCGTCAGGACCGGCTGCCTCACTGCCGTCAGGACCGGCTCCCTCACCGCCGTCAGGACCGGCTGCCTCACCGCCGTCAGGACCGGCTCCCTCACCGCCGTCAGGACCGGCTGCCTCACTGCCGTCAGGACCGGCTGCCTCACCGCCGTCAGGACCGGCTCCCTCACCGCCGTCAGGACCGGCTCCCTCACCGCCGTCAGGACCGGCTGCCTCACCGCCGTCAGGACCGGCTCCCTCACTGCCGTCAGGACCGGCTGCCTCACTGCCGTCAGGACCGGCTCCCCACCGCCGTCAGGACCGGCTGCCTCACCGCCGTCAGGACCGGCTGCCTCACCGCCGTCAGGGCCGGCTGCCACACCGCCGTCAGGACCGGCTGCCTCACCGCCGTCAGGACCGGCTGCCTCACCGCCGTCAGGACCGGCTGCCACACCGCCGTCAGGACCGGCTCCCTCACCGCCGTCAGGACCGGCTGCCACACCGCCGTCAGGACCGGCTCCCTCACCGCCGTCAGGACCGGCTGCCTCACCGCCGTCAGGACCGGCTGCCTCACCGCCGTCAGGACCGGCTGCCTCACTGCCGTCAGGACCGGCTGCCTCACTGCCGTCAGGACCGGCTGCCTCACCGCCGTCAGGACCGGCTGCCTCACCGCCGTCAGGACCGGCTGCCTCACCGCCGTCAGGACCGGCTGCCTCACCGCCGTCAGGACCGGCTCCCTCACCGCCGTCAGGACCGGCTGCCACACCGCCGTCAGGACCGGCTGCCTCACTGCCGTCAGGACCGGCTCCCTCACCGCCGTCAGGACCGGCTGCCTCACCGCCGTCAGGACCGGCTGCCACACCGCCGCGTGGGAGGTCGCGCTGCCAGCGTACCGACGCAGACTGCGGCGAACTTTGAGCGTTACGTTGAGTTGCAGGCGGAATACTTGTACCTCGTCTGAGGACCGTGGAATCCATCGCGCAGTCCATCAGAGACTTTGCAGATATGATTGAGGGAGTTTGGAGTGATTGTAGATATTGCAATTATTTATAAACTGTTCCTGACAATACAGTAATGCATTTTTAATAAATGTATTGATGCAACTAAAGCCGGCGCAGCATACGTTCTCCAATCATTTCGTACAGTGAAATAGCTTAACTAAGCGAGCAGTATCTGTCTTAAGCAGCTCAGATATCATTAAGTATACTTAAACACTCATTTCTCACGTCGGGATAATTGATAAGAAAACCAGTACTGAACAAATGGGATTGTATTTCGTGAAATACGAGAACGTCTGTGCAGATCATGGAATGCTCCATTCACTATGTGCTGACATGACTATGATCGATTGACGATTCGACCGACCATGCAGAATGTTTCCTGAAGTTCATTTGTTTTTGTCTGGCGGAACTGCATACCATGTTTGTATACAACATTACCATTCCAACAATCAGGTATGTATAAAATACAAGTCAATATAAATCTTGCCACACTAATTCGTAAAACATTGGTGGTTTTGACACGTTGCACCGCAACTCTCAGCAATACTACCGTTACGACTGTATAACAGTACAGTCGTACAGTATCGTAGTGTCAATAATCAACAAAACGAATGTAGACGCCCAGCAAAACGAATAGCCTACAAACCGACCACGACCTGCCAAATGTCGCATCAACTTACAAATTCACATACGGGAGAACCAGAAATGGTCTGGAGGGTAATTAATCGTGGCACTGGTATGACCACGATCGTTTTCCGGTGCCCTTGCTTGCATCCATGGGGGCGAGGGAAAACATCCGCTTCCAGTAAGTTCGCCTCCTGAACCCAACGTGGCAGAACCGGTTCACGATGTTCCCGATAATGCTACGAATGATAGCGCAGGCAAACACCATGGATGGAACGAATATGAAGAGTTCAGATCTTTTGAGAAGGCGATGCCAGCGGGCCTTCAGGCGGCCGAATGCGTGCTTCACCACCACTCTTGCCGCTCCGAGGCGTGCGTTGTAGAACTCCTTCGCCTGGTCTATCTCCGAAGTGCGATCGAATGGTCTATTGTACGCCTTCGTTTGGGAGGGAGAAGTAGATACATCCCATCGCCGGCGATCACCAGGAGAACCTGCCGTCCACCGACGTGACCAGAACCCTGTAACAAGTGCAGCAAGTGAGTCGATTGAATTATGCATCGACGGTGATATCTACTAGTTTGACTGATTATAACTGAGGTTTTGCTAAGGACATTTGACATGATACTGCCATTTTACAGTCAGGGTGAACATCACACATTAAGCGCCCGCAAAAATATTTTTCGGTCGTTTTCAAAACGGAAACTAAAAGATCCAGACAAATATTGTTAAATTCGGTACATTTTGCGTTTTCATTTGTCTTCAATTTGTCTTTTTATAATGGGTAGAGCGGACCGAAAAACCTTCGATTTTATCTCTAATGCGTTAAAATACAAAAATAACAAGTAATCAAAAACCGGAAAAATCCTCTGGTGCATTTGGTTCGTCCATAAAGATAAACAAACCCGGAAAGTTGTATTCAAATGTATTTATCCCTTGAAGCGTGACGACTGGCTGAACTTATCTGGAGGTGACCCAACTTGACCTTGATTACCTCATTGGCCCTAGATGACCTGACCTCAAAATTTTGACAAAACATGCAAAATTGATGCCAGAAAAGGTTTGCCAAATTTTGGCGCGCTCCCGCGCGCCGTTCTTTCACTATACGCTGAAAACCCAAGGGGGCGGATAATCCCCCCCAAGACGGGTTAAGCTTGACTATGTTATGCTGAGCTGTTATGTTGACTAAGCTATGCTTAGGGATATTGTTTCCAATCCAAATCTTGACATCCTATTGCACTTGCTTCAACGTCTCACACATAACAAATGCACTATTATTTTAACCCAGGCCGTCTAGGGGTGTCTTCAACCGCACTCCCATATTTTTTTTTGCGGATGGTGAAAGAATGGCGTGCGGGAGCGCGCCGAAATTTTGCATACCTTTTCCTACATCAATTTGCCATATTGTGTCGAAAGTTTGAAGTCGGGTCGTCTAGGGTCAACGAGTTAGTCGAGGTCAAGTGAGATCACCTCCAAAAAAGTTCAACCAGTTGTCACGCTTTAACGGATACAGACATTTTAATGAAACTTTCAGGGTTTGCTCATCTTTAGGGATGCAATAAAACGTAGGAGAGAAATTTTTCATTTCCCCCTTCTTTATTACTTATTAGTTTTGGATGTTTGCCCATTATAGTTCAAATCGAATGTTATGGCTAAAGTAAGCATTTCTATTCGTGTAAATTGACTTCGAACAACGTTTTTCGGTCCGCTCTACCCATTAGAAAAAGAAAACTGAAGAAACCTTGAAAACTCGAAATCTTGAAATTTCAAACAATATTTTTAATTTGTGTGGCCAAAATTGTTGTATGGTCCTGATCGATTTTGCTGTTTATTTTTCTGCTCCCAAATAATTTTTACCTTTTCAAATATCCCCCAAAATGAACTCCCCAGAGCCAAAAACATGATGTAAATCGTGATATTCCAGGCCTCCTAGCGACGTCACTTTTGGAGGATTTTTTTTTGTTGTGGGGCGATGACGGACCTCATTCGTCGAGCGCTTTCCGATGACGCCTCTTTCGTTTTCGTACGACGCTTAGTTTCGATATTAGAGGGGTTCCCATCACCCCCCCCCCCCGAGACGGGGTGTGAGGATCGGACCGGAGAAAACACTGGCTTATTATTATGATCATTATTTATTAGTGCATATACGTAAACGTACATACACACACGCGCACACACACGCACACACACACACACACACACACACACACACACACACACACACACACACACACACACACACATACACACACATACACACACGAAATCCGCCCACCCATCCGGTTTTTTCGTAGATGGATCAGATTTTCCCGGTCGATATACGCCTTTGTTTGTGTGCCTGCTTAGAAATGACCGCCGCGTTGTTTAAAGTAAGAACAACGAAAATCGATCGAAAATTGTTCGAGGTAGGGATCGTTAAAGAAAAAATAACTAGCGTCACGCCACTAATGGCAGCGCTGATGCGCTTCCCGTACATTGGCAAAAAGGAGGTGTTTTTCGCAACACTGGCGACATGTTTGATGTATATTGTTATGCTACATTGTTTCGAAGTCATGTCAGGTCACCGAGGTCAAGTCAGGTCAAGTTTATGACAGGCTAATGGAACCAAACTTGGTCAAATGGAATGTTGTCAAAAGTGCAAATGAGTGTCGTGCGATTGATGCCACTTTGGATGTTACTTCCTACACATCCGGAAATCGACTGTTTATAATTGTGTGCCTAAGCGTTTCCATGCTGTATTCATGTATTTTACTTCTTTCTTTGCGAAGCCGATTGTGCCGAGCCCCCCAACGGAGCAGTCGGGTGGGCAGCCCGGTTCCGGTACCTGGAGCAGGTAAGGACCCGATAAAGTGCTCCTATATGGGTGACCTGAGGTCAAATGGCGGATCTCGCATCTGTATTGCATCATTAGTAATGTCCAAAACATCATGAATGCCAATTTTTGAGCATTTAAACAGATTCACAGCCATCCATAACAATGGCAAACCAAGCCACGCAAAACCAGAAAATGATCCTATTTTGACCTCATTTGACCCTGAAGATATTGCCCTAAGGTCATGCAACTTGCACACAATAGAGTTCACTATCGTACTCACCAGCCTCATAAATATCGTTGCTCTAGCCTTTATAGAAGCCGAGATCTCAGGGGGCGGATTCCGCCCCCTCCAGTGCGCGTAATTTTCAGAGGTCCTCCAGGGTGCGTATCAACTCAGATGAACCCTTGTTGCTCGTATTACTTCATCTAAATCACTATCACTCTTGGGCTTGAAATGAAAAGAACACTCATACACCTGTTCAAACCTGCCAGAAATGCTGTCCCATTAACTTGAAGTTTTCGATCCACTCCTCTTCCGTCTGCTAAGGAACAACATATTCCAATCACACCGTGTTCCTTGGCCTGTTTGGTTCTCACTCGTTCATTGCCCTGCTGCGGTGATAAAAATTGATCCTTGCTTCACCGGAGATGTCCACATCCAAATATGCACCACTGCGCCTGAACGCGCGTACGTGATCCACATCAAGAACAAAACAACTCTTGTACTAATATTTAAAGGACTCAGTACTTCAACTCACATATTTCACACTTCTTGCCAACTCCTCGGAGCCAAACAATAGTTAATGAATAGAGGAGAGCATCCAAGAGATTGGGAACCTTCTACGATCCATACAAATGTGAACTATGGAATCCAAAGCATAATTGTTTCACCTCCGTCATTATTGCCTTCGTTCATTTTTCTACTAATTCCTATATACTGTTTCCTTCTACAATAATACCATAAAACTAGTACTTTTCTGGTAAGTACGAACCAGTATATCTCGGCTCCACGCAGAGCGTATTTTGCGTCGTAAGCAGCGTATATGAAGTGCGGAACTCGCGAAATGCTGCAATTGGTGCCCATAAATCCATTCGTGGGAAAGTCTGTACAAATTCCAGTCCTGAAAGATAATTAAGCTCGGGGTGGAACAGAGAGCACCTGCAATCAGCCTCAAATGAAGATTTGCATTAACTCCGTGGGCATCGTGCAACCTGCAACAACTTCCAAATGGCACTTGTCCATCCTGAAGCTCTGCGATAACTGACTCATGCTCAGTGATAACACAACTGCAGTGGTGGAAAAGCCTGGTGTCAGAACTCCGGTTCCAACACACATTATGCCGTATACGGCCGTAATAGGCTGCGCCATGCCATAGTCGTGGTCAGGGGCGCAGTCAAGGGGCCGGGGAGCCCGAAACCTCCTCCCTTGGCTCCCAAAATACACTAAATGAAACGAGAAATTTTTAGATGTCTACCTCGCAAAACCGTGCATTTTCGCCGCGCTTCGCACGCCGGACGCTTTTCTTGTTCATAGCATTTTGGGGGAATTAGATCGATATTGCCCTTGGCAGGACCCCATCAGAATGTTGTTGGCATTGGCGGGATATCGAGTCGGATACTGTCTTTGGTGGGACGAAATCAAACCGATACTGCCATTGGTGGGATGAAATCAAACGGATACTGCCATTGGTGGGATATCAAGTCCAATATTGTTTTTGGCGCGACACCATGAGACCGATGCTGCCATTTATGAGGCAGCAGCATACCGATGCTGTCATTGGTGAAATATGGAGGTCGATGCAGCCATTTGTGAGACATTATCGGACCGATCCCGGTCCCGTTTGAGGTGAGATATCGTGTTTGATATCGTAATATGGTGTCTGATACCGTAATGGCGTGTCTGAAACCGCTTCATCGTGTCTGGTACCGTAATGTTAAGTCATAAAGTTATACAACCATGGTGTTCAGACTTGGTAAGAGCCACAAGGGTCGATCCAGGTAAGTCTGAAAATGGAAGATAACATGAGCCCGGTACAAAAGTCCACCCCAGCCATCACCACCTCATAAAGGAACCATCCACCAACATCGCACACACCTATTAATGCATACCTACCCTAGCTATCCAGCCCTATTCCCCCGATCCCATCAACGCATGTGGATTGAATGACCTACCAACAAATTTCAAACCGCATGCATGCCCGCTTTGAGGGGTCTATGCCGTGCATACCCACCTAGCACAAATCTCACCACAACCCTTTGACTGAAGAGCTCTTATCGCTTAACTGTCCTACAACTCAACTCGTCCAACCTGAATTGATGACCCATATGTGATACTCTAACCTGAAGAACGTCAGTCAAATTTATATGATCTAGTCCTTCAACAGTTTTGTACATTTCAATCATGCCCTTAATCTCCTACACAGACGTAAAGACAAAAGATTAGCGCAACTATGAGCCACAAGGGCCCTTCTTGGATGCACTCTGTACACTTAACCAGTTGCCCACCAAATCTATCGATCAGAGGTCCCTGGGATACTGAAAAGCAAGCCCTCTTTTCTCATAATGGTTGTCTATGCTGTTTTTAAAGATGTTCAATGTGCTGCTACTGACAATGGTCTCTGGCAGCTGGTTCCAGTGCTCTACTGCCCTGTTGGTGAAGAAAGAGTGCTGCTACCTTGTCCTGATGTGGTTAACTTTAATTTTGAATTGATGACCTCTAATTGCATCATTTCTGTTAAATTAAAATATTTCCCCAAAATCCATTCTCCAGACAATGGACAAATTCAAAGAACTCAATGAAATCTCCTCTCAGCCTTCTATGTCTAAGTGAAAACATATTCAATTTCTTCAGTCTTTCCTCATACGCCAGGCTGCTTATACCATTAACCATTTGCGTAGTCCTCTTTTGTACTCTCTCTAAAAGCCAATAATCTGAGTGAGTACACATATAATCCACAAACCTTGCTCCATATTGTAAATTATATATTCCTCTGATGAGTCTAGTTTCTTTGCGCTGCACTCTTTCTATCATATCTATATCTTTTTCTAGGTAGTGGCTCCATTATTGTACAGAATATTCCAAGTTGGGTCGCACATATGCTAAGTATCGTTTCTTAATGACTTCCTTGCTCTTATATCTCACACTTCTATTAATGAGTCCCATCATTTTGAGTGCCCTGTTCCTAGCTGAGATACCTGCAGTGTTTTTCTGCTTTAAGGCTTTTTGAAACTAGCACACCTAAGTCTCTTTCCTCTTCAATAACATCCAGTTCCCTCCCTCCCGTAGTAGATCTGAAAGTTTCACTTCCAGATCCTGGATGCATGAACTTACGCGTATCATAGTTGAAGGACATCTGCCATTGAACAGCTCATTTTTTAGGTCCCCCAAGTCTGGTTGAATATTACTAGAGTGGTCACCACTGTTTGCCACTCCTACCAGCTTGATTCCATCAGCATAAAATGTTTACATTTTGCTGCACATAATTTCGAACTGGAAATTCGCTTCCACCCTCGACCAGACTGTCACAAAGACTGTAATTGTAAATGTGGTTGGGAGAGGGGCCAAGCAGGAGTTGAATCGCCAAACTCCAAATGGTACTCATGGATTTCTGCCCTCCCTATCATGCTGAAGTATATGTATTTTGGCCACCATCTGAGCTTAATTTAGCCTCCTGGAAATGTACAGCACACCCCACCGAGAGAACGGTGGGTGTGCTGCATCGCATCTACAACCCTAGAGAGAAGGTGGTACCACCAATCCCCTCTGCCAGGAGCATAATAAAAGGCTAAAAGCCACCGCTCTCTCCATTGCAAGGGGTTTGGCGTGTAATTCTCTCAGAATTTTTAGCAAAGCGCGTATGTAGAAGATGAGCGCTAAAGGGCCCTGTAGTCAGCGCAAACTTAAACCAAATATTAAGTCAATCAGTGTGAGTAGAAGGAATCAATAGCAGTGTGGTGCGCCGCGTACCACCACTGCGTGAATCGCATTATCTCCATTCGTGAATAACGCCCGAAACATCGATTATCTTGATATTCACGCAGAAAGTGAAGCACTTCGGTGCTCAATTAGTTCGTCATACATTTCCATTTCGCGTCCGCTCATTCTGCATGCAACCAATACGTTATAGTTAACATATGGTGTGTTCCAAGCTTTGACAGCTAGTAATTTGGTTGAATGACAGACACATTGACTGGCTGCCCCTCCCCATCCCCGTGCCTCCCCTTTGACAAATCCTCGATTTGCACCAGGTCCCAGGGGAATTGTGGAGCACGGTTAGGAAAACGGCCTACTAACCTTGCACGAGTGTTGAGGCAAACTGTGCACCAGTGTTGGCGTGAACGGTGCACCAGTGTTGACGTGAACGGTGCACCAGTGTTGGGATGAACGGTGCACCAGTGTTGGGATGAACTGTGTACCAGTGTTGAGGCGAATGGTGCACCAGTCTTGGCGTGAACGGTGCACTGGTGTTGGTATGAACGGTGCACTAGTCTCCCTGTGTCCAAAGTTCATAGCGACATGCATGACTGGTCGCATAGCTAAGCACTTGTAAGGTTAATATCAAGGATTCAGAATATGCGTTTTTGGTTAATTGCGTGAACTCTTAACGCCAAAGCAACCTGGCGCGGAGTTTATCCTTCCTGCAATGTTGTTCCACTTGGTACTTCATCATTCTGTCATTCAGGACGTTGCGGAAGTGTCATTTTACGGCAAACCAACGGACGCAGATAGCAAGACGTGTGTTTACAAAAGGAACACCATGCAGGGAGGTTCGATAACAACTGTTCAGGCAGCGGTGGTCACGAATTTCACAGGTGTCGCACTCATGCATCGGCGAAATGTAGCCTTGCGCTTACAAGATAGAAACACATACAAAGTACTTAACCGACAAGTTCCATCAGCCATTAGAGCTGACTGTAAGGAAGATATTAGCGGAAAGGTAGCTCAGAAAGGTCCATCAGCTGCGTGGCGTGCTATGAAGCCTATTATCGACACAATAAAAGGATCTCACGGAGTACATCCGTAGGTGCTACCTGAGCAGCTCAATCAATATTGTTAGTGTCGGACCAAAAGAATCAGCAGAGGTCAAACGGCAGGCAAACATGCCTGAACAAACATCTCCCAGTTGCCGGCTATCGCGCGTCTCTACCAGCTCCTACAAAGTATCACCCATATCTCTTGAACAGCTAGCCAAAATCGTCATAAACATGAGAAGCACAAATGCGTGCGGACCCAACGGGATCTGGATTAAGGTTATCAAATTTCTCTTCTTTTATCGGCGAAGTGCTGCTCGACATTATAAAGGCATGCCTGACTACAGCTGATATCCCCTCCACTTGGAAACAGTCAATGTAACTCCCATTCACAAATCAGGAGATCCTTCGGATCCCTCTAATTTTAGACCCATCCCATTGGTTCCGGTTATCGCCAAGATCACTCAGAGGGTAGTGCAGAAAGAACTCTATCACTACCTAAACTCAAGCCACCTACTGGCCCAAACTCAGCAGTGCTGAGTCAGCACGGCTTCAGACCACGCCACTCTACGGAAACCGCCCTTATCTCAGTGACGGACGAAATACTAGCAGCAATGGACCGTTCGGAAGTAGCTCTCCTTCGCATTCTGGACTTCAGTAAATATTTCGATGCAATAGACCACACCAAACTGCTCACTAAACTAGAACTCCATGGAATCGATACCGACTGATTTAGAGCATATCTGGGAAGTCACGAGCATATCACGCAGGCTGTTAGCGTCTCAGATCGACACGGAAACAGGCATCTCTCCTCCTTTCTTCCAAACAACATAGGTGTCTTTCAAGGCTCATCATTAGGTCCACTTCTCTATTGCATCTTTTCGAACGACCTCAATTTGCACGTTCCGGTAGCACACGTCACCCAGTTCGCAGACGACACCCAGGTCCTCATCTCCGGTCGGAAATCTGATCTTCAAAATCTGATGTCAGATGGAAACATGCCTGAGCAAACTCTACGACTACTTCGTGGATAACGGCTTGAAGCTGAACCCGACCAAAACTCAGTTTCTTACTCTCGGATCGCGTCAAAACATGCATAACATTACCCCGATACGAGTGTGCTTTAGGGACGCCGTGATAGATGAGAGCCATTCATGTAGGAACCTTAGGGTGACATTTGATCGCCACATCTCGTGGGTTTACTATGTAGCTGTTGTGGTCCGCAAGTGCACTGGGTTCCTTCTGGCCCTGGGCTATCTGCGTCACCATCTGCCGACCAGTACCCTCTTCACTATAGTCAATAGCCTAGTTATATCTAATATCAGATACTGCATATCTGCTTACGGGAACGGGTCTTCAGTAAACATCCACGGATTTGACAAGATCACTAACTTCGCCACTAGAGGCGTGTCAGGTCTACGGAAATTTGATCATATTTCTGATGCCCGAAACGGATTGGGTCTCCTCACTGCAGCTGATCTGTATCTATTTCACAGTCTCACTTTGCTCCACAAGAGCATTCTGACGGCTGAGCCTACGCACATTGCCGGTCAAATCACTGCAAACTCTACCCTGCGAAACCGTCACACACGGGCAGACAACCACCTGGATCTGCCAGCCATACACAGAGAGGCTGGCCGCAGGAGATTTCTCTACCCGTCTGTCTTCCATTACAACAAACTTCCTTCTGAAGCAAAAACATCGAGACTGCCTAACTTCAAGAAACATGCACTAGCGTATCTCCACGAACAACACTAGTTACATAAAAAAGCTTACACCCTGGTTATGTGTACATTAAGCAGTCACCTCACTGTGGCCATCGCTTTCCTATCACTTCTTCAAACCACTCGTGTATAGCTCGTGTTGCAAGTACGGTGTATGTAGTGCGGAAGTGATATGGATATTGTATCATGTTGGAGTACGAATGCTTGTTGCGCATCCGCTCCCACTATTGACCACAAATCTATCCTTTCTCTGTAAATATCTGTGAGGTATACTCATTCTGTCCATAACAGCCATTGCACGTGGAGGGCATGTATTGTGAAATAAATGAATAAATGCATGTATACGTGCATGCATACCCATACATACATACATACGCATGCATACATACACATGCATATACATACATATACATACATATACAAATATATATATATATATATATATATATATATATATATATATATATATATATATATACATACATACATATATATATACATATACATACACACACATACATACATACATATATATACATACATATATACATACATATAAATTGCATCACCAATTTTTGGCTTTCCGAGGCGGGCAGAGTAAGCCCCTAGAGCCCGGACACTGAACTTTCGGTAGTTCTTCACTAAAGAATCGCGATGCGATTAATTCCGCCGTTGTTCGGTTGCTCAGTTAATGTTTCAGCTTCAATCAGAATTTACCTTTTCAACTATGCAACAAAGCCAGTAGGTTATCGCAATATGGTAGGTTCTTCCATGACGATCAATTCTAAGTATGGGTTCATATACTTTTGTGGATGCCTTGGCCTTGAACTATGCTGAGTTACTTTATCTGGAGAGAAGTTTGCGCACTCATTTTTCAAGGTTGTTATGCCTGCAAAACCGGATTTACGGGGTATTTACGGGGTATCCTTATCGACATGCTCGTCAGCTGTCCTGTTCCTCCTCGTTTTTTTCAAAGACAAACTTCCCTTCAACGACGGTAGCTAATCACCACGTTGGAATAATCAGTCACGCCAGCTTGATTTTGCGTGGCTGCGCTGTTGCCTTGGCAGCCAGCTTCGTCCGCTTTGTTTTTACCGGATGTGTGCAGAGAGGTATCTGTGCGGTCTCCGCATGGGTTCAAGGCCGGTGTTTCGACACGCTCTGACGAAACTGCAATTCCTGTCCCGATGTTTCCTGCGGTTTTGAATATTCAGACGACTGAAGCTTGAACTAGATGATTAGGATGAGGGAATGGGAAAACCAAACAGGGGATGAGGAAAGGGAGAAAAGAACGTGGGAAGTGGGGAAGATGGGATGAGGAATAGTGGATGAGGAAGAGTGAATGAGGAAGAGTGAATGAGGAGTGGATGAGGAGTGCATAAGGCGGAGGCGGTGAGTAGGTAACAAAAGATGAGGAAGCTGTGTGCTCATATGCCTGTGTGCGTGAGTATGTGCATGTGTGTGCGTGTGTGCCTGTGTAAGTGTGTCTGTGTAGGTGCATGTGTCTGTCTGTCTGCGCGTGTCTGTGTGTGTCTGTGCGAATTCGCACAACTTCGGAGAAATGAGAAGTTATGCATTTGCTGACAGCTTAGGATCAATCTCGGGTCCCCTTAAAAAAGACGTCATGACAGGCACTGCATAGCACTACATAGCCATGCTACGTCATGGTCGGAATAGTCGGCACGACAGCGCACAGTCGTGACAGCCATTACCAACGGACCACTGATTACCGGGAAAACGGTCCACATTTAACCTTGTGCCGGCGTGGAAGACACGCAGAGGAATTGCTGTTATGTCGATCTCAAATCCTCGCTACACGCTCGGCAGCAGCGTCCAGACGAGGCGCACCTGCAGATCCAGTTCCGAGTAGCCTGGGTCCGGTGGCGGGTGGTATGCAGGTCCAGTAATCCGTACTGCGGGTGCCCTGCCGGCCAGCTACGGTGACTGACAAGGTTCGCTATAGAGCCCAGAGATGTCGCCCGCTGGTATCAACTCGGCTGGCAGGTCCGCCAGGTGGAGATGATGTGCTGCCACGCACCGCCACATGCGTGGTATATCACAACGCTTGTTTAATGAAATGGCATCCGTTTGAATAGTGACCAAGGTCCAGCACTTTGATGAGGCGAGTTTGGAAGTGTGCATCGAAGGAGGAAAATTTTCGGTCGCTAAGGATGTGGTCCGGGACTGGAGCCAGCTCCGATGTTGTTATCCGCGGATTGATACCACATGATTATTGGCGGAATCGTTCCACACACTAAATTGCCACGCTTGTATCCACTGGATACTATTTTCGATGTGTTTCACGACGATCGTTGTCAGTATGTTCATAAATGAATCTTCAATGCGGCATCGTTAATGTTCTTGAAATTTCTTCGTCAATGTATTTTCGATTTTAACATTTCGATCATCGTTTGTCGTCTCTAGGTATATATTGAAAACCTACGAGCGCAATGATAATCAAAAGCCGATTGAAATAACGCGTAGGACATGCATGACCGGGGAAAATTAAATGGAGTTTTTGCTCATGTACAAATAGGCAAGTTAAGAAACACACGAACGCATATTAACGTAAATCACTGCGATGCATCCCAGAGAGCGCACAAGCATATCTATCTGGCTGTTGATCACCACCACCAGACTGGGTGCATGATGGGCCGTCGGGTGAGAATGGCTGTCGCCTGAACTTGATGAAGGTACACCTTTCGAGATGCACCTGTATGTACTGATCGAGATGCGAGATGCACCTGTAAACCTCCCACCCCGAATGGTGCACGCCATTGGTGACAGCGCGCTGGTCACGCCATGACCACTGACGAGGTGATGGCTCACCATGCACCTGCAGATAGGTGTCCAAAATGCACCGCGAGGGCAGCAACAATACCACACGGAAACCAGTCGCCCTTTTAACACGAGCCTCTGAGGGGGGCGCGAAATCCGCCCACCCCTCCGGTTTTTCGTACATAACTTAACATTTTACCGGCCGATATACGCCATTGTTTGTGTACCTGCTTCGAAATGATCGGCGTTGCTTAAAGGAAGAAAAACGAAAATCACCCGAAAATGTTTCCAGTTACGGGTTAAAGTCAAAAACATGTACTGACGCTCGACCACAAAGATCGGCGCTGATGCGCTTCCCGTATATTGGCAAAAGGGAAGTGTTCTTGGCAACACCAGCGATTTGTTTTATGTATATTGTTATGCTATATTCTTCAAAGTCATGTTACGCCACCGAGGCCAAGTCAGGTAAAGTTCATGACAGGCTAATGGAACCAAACTTGGTCCACTGGAATGTTATCATGAATGCAAATGACTGTCGTGCGATTGATGCCACTTTGCATGTTACACCCTACACATCCTGAAAACTACTGTTTGTCGTTGTGTGACTAAGCATTCCATACTTTATTCATGTACTTCACTCCTTACTCGGTTACGGTAACTGGAGCTGGCAATGACCCGATAAAGTGCTGTTATATAGGTGATCCGAGGTGCAATGCCGGGTCTGGCACCTGGTGCGGTCCACCAATACGCGTCACCCCACACCTACACAATCCCGGATTTCTTAATAAATTGGTGGACAGGGGTAATTGAGCGCCCGAATCCAATAGTGACACTCCCATTTCGATCTGACCAACCGCAGTGAGTTATAGCCTCAGGCATTTTGTGATGCTCACGATGCAAGGTTAACTTTAAATGCCCATAACTTCTGTTATAATCAACATAATGGCATAAACAAATATATCGCTGGATTCATAATAGACCAATGATTACGTTCCAGTGCTTTATTTTTAAATTTGCAATTTCTTCTTTTTGGTCACGTGACCTTAGGTCACGTGACACATCATATCGAGCGCATGGAAAATATCCAGTATTTTACATTTGTATATTGTTGTGTAGTATGCTGTCTTTGACTACAAAAGAAATTGGAGATATGTTTTTTTTTCTGGATTGTGTATTAAAAATCAGAGTATGGAGCGATGACATCATCAATGGCACCCGATTGTAGGCCACTCAGGGTTGAAGTCAGTTTGATTCGTAATCTCGTTATTATCTGAGCTGCATTTTACTTCCATGAACTTGACTGACCTGCATTGCATCATTAGGATTGTCTAAAACATCATTGATGCCAATTTTGGAGTATTTAGATACCATCACAGCGATCCATAACAAGCCAAGCGACGCAGAACCATAAAATCTTGATATTTTAACCTCATTTGACCTTGAAGATATTGGCCTGAGGTCATGGAATTTGCACACAATAGTTCACTACCGTATCCCCTGTAATATTCGTTGCTCCAGCTTTAATAAGAGCCGAGAATCCGCCCCACCCCACATCCAGTGCGCATAATTTGCAGAGGCCCTCCTGGGCGCGTGTTAAATAACACCGAGGCAATTGCAAAATGCGCTGACAGAGAGAACGCCTTCCTATACTGGAAGCCATCTACATTCCGGACAGCTCTCCGATGGCTGACACGAAAAAGAATTAGCGCGTAGACGCTGTATGATGTATTGCGGTAATGGGTGCGTGCACTGGCGGATCCAATGGCAGCCATTTCAACCATGTCCCCCACCCCCAGAAGCGCCTCAAAGGGTGGAACGTGTTTTTTGGCCCTCTGGAACCAATAGAACAACACTAAATTAATATACGATAACTTTGAAAATAGCGCTCCGGGTGAGAAAAAAAATCAAATTTTAAAAGTATTTGAAAAATCGTTTGGAAGCCCCATATAGTAGCATAGTAGATTCTGACGCATATCGATGGTTCTATGCTGTTTAAATTCTGCTTACAGCAAGAGTTGAAAAAATCATCAGTTTCAGCATTCCTTAGTCAGATAGCTTCATGCATTTAGTTTAGCCAGCAACGGGCAAGCAAACCCAGTGAGCCAGATTTCGAAAGCGAAATTTGAACAGGATGTTTTGTGCATGTGTCCAGTTAAGCCCAGTTGAGCAGCGTGTTCCGTATACTGATGTGGGTCGCCAAGATGAAGAGACAGGTTACGTTGGTTGATTTCTTTTCAAGAAGAATAGCAAGAGGAGGTATGTAGGTATTTATATCCTGAATAAGATATAACTGGTGGGTTCACAGGTGAGGGAGATTCGGGTGGTAGAACCGGGCTATCAAACTTTAAGGGCTGTATTGCAGTTTAAGGCAGGCATCTTTGAGACTCGTTTTACACATATACACTCATGAGTCAAACAAATAGATTAGGTTTGTTAGGTTGGGTTAGGCTAAACTTCTGTTTGAGGGTGAACAAATTATTTATTAAAATAAACAATTTTGGGGATATTTTCCCAAGAAATTGATCCTCCAAAAATTGGACCGGGTAGGTTGGTTAGGTGAAGGTTTTTAAGTTTAATCTTTTTATGCAAAATGTTCTTGGAAAATTGTCCATTTTAAATTTGTTTTCTTGAATGGAAGGTTAGGCTAGGTTAGGTTAATTTACGCTACAATCTTACCAAAATCCAAGCCTCTTTTTTGGTGTTACTTTTCCGCCCAACTGAAAAAAAAGTATACGCTTCCAGAGGATATTGAGTGGTTGCCTCATGTTGACAATATTTATAAGCATTGCATCAGAATTTTTTTTTCAAGAACTCAAAAATTGCCTTACCCTACAAGCTTACCACTGTGGCGATACCGCTGTATACTCAGACGATGATCTGGATGATCATGATCAAAAAGGAAATACTCTGATATTTCCTTTTAGTCTTTTCTTTGAAGTCTGTTGGATTCAAAGTGTATCGGCCTTTGGTAAGCTTCGTCACCCTTTCGCTTCGAAAAGTTTCAAATCTGGCAACAACAGACAAGCTTTGCCTATTAGTACATACCTAGATAGATACATATGTACCTTCCTAGAATCGCACCCTGGAGGAGGGAGCGAAATCCGCCCATTCCTCTAGTTTTTTGTACATCACTCCAGATTTTACCGGCCGATGTACCCCATGGTTTGCGTGCATGCTTAAATATGACCGGCGCGTTGTTTAGAGCACGAAAACCAAAATCGCTCCAACATTTGGGTAGTTGGGGGCCGTTAAAGTAAAAAAAAATACCACCGCCAGACTAAAAAAATCGGCGCTGATGCGCTCCCTGCATATTGACAAAAGGGAAGTTTTCTTGGCAACATTACCGACTTGTTTGATGTATATGGGTATCAAGTTAAAGACGGGTTAATGAAACCAAACTTGGTTAATGGGAATGTTGTTATAAATGCAAATGACTGTCATGCGATTGGTGTCACTTTGCATGTTACTCTCTACACATCATGAAAACTACTCTTTGTCATTGTGCACCTAAACGATTCCATACTTTATTCATGTTCCATACTCCTTTTTTGCGAGGTCGATTGCGCCCAGCCGCGCAACGGAGCAGTCGGGCGGGTGGCCCAGTTCCGGTAACTGGAGCAGGTAATGGCCTAATAAAGTGTTGCTAAATACGTGATCTGAGGTCAAATGCCAGGTCGAGCATCTGTATTACATCATTAGTAATATCCAAAACATCATTGATGCCCATTTCGGAGCTCTTAAGCACAATCACAGCGATCCAGAACCATGACAAGCTAAGCCACGCAAAACCAGAACGTTTTGAAGTTTTGACCTCATTTGACCTGGAAGGTATTGATCTAAGGTCATGAAATTTGCACACAATAGAGTGCAAATTACCACCCTACGAATTTCGTAGCTCCAGCATTAATAGGAGCTGACAGATCTTAAGGGGTGGGAAGGAATCCGCCACCCTCCAGTGCGCGTAATTTTCAGAGGCCTTCCATGGCGCGTGTTAATCCCGCCCCGTCTCTCCAGTCTCTGGGGGGGGGGGAGTGTAACTGTAGGGGTGGCGGCTCTGCCGTCGGTGGGGTGTCCGGGGTGGTGGCGGGTGTTGGTGTGCGGTGTGTAGTGGGGGTGTGGGTGTGAGGGGTGTGGGTGAGGTGGGTGTGTTTGGGGTGAGTGGGGTGTGGGTGTGTGGGTGTGTGGGTGAGTTAAATGTGGGTGGGTGAGTGAGTGGAATGTGGGTGTGTAAAATGTATTTTAGATATTGCCTAACCTAAACTGAAACTGGAATGGTGTGCGAAGTGGGTGTGTACAATGTATCCTTAATGCAGCCTAAACTCGAATGGATCTGATTTAACTACTTGAACTGACTTATTGGGGGATTGACCAAACTCACCCCTTTGTTCATTGTGCCCATGACGGTGGTGTATAATGTTGTTTTTCACCGCCAATTCCACCACACATCCCCAAATCCCAGCCGTCGTGATGTTGGTTTGAGTTTCAGTCCCTAACACGAATTTATATATGTGCGAGGTCAAAGTTTTGGGAACACCATATAGGTAAGTGAGAGTCTTTAGCCAGATTATAATTAATACGTTGCATGAGAGAATTGATGACAATTAAATGTATCATTGGTTTGAATGACATGTCCGTGTTGGGACTTTTTGGACGCTAGTACTAGTATAATTTTGTGCAATGTTCCGCACGAATTAGGTGCCTGTGTTGAGCCCCAAGCGGCTTCCGCTGATCCTTAAATCGACCTACTCACGTTCATTCCCCTCATTCACTTCACATTCGCTCGCCCCATTCATGCTCTCCTTATTAATTAATGAATTGCTTGGTCCCCAAATTTAGCTCCTGACCCCCCCCCTTTCAGCGGTACACAAATACATAGATCGACAGACCAATGCTCTAATTTTGATGGTATTACCGGGCCGAACATGTAAACCTTTCACAGCCAATCAATCAACGTGGTAGGCACGGATCCCTACCACGTTGGGCACGTACCCGGTCGTCTTTATATCATAGCCGGTCCTACCTCTTTAGCCTGGGGTCTTATGGCATGCCAAGCCCGTCCATCATGCCCCTCGAACTGTTTGCACCAACCGTGCCCACGTGCAGAGTTCGGGGGTGGACAAACCACCGGGCAATGTTTTGCCTATACCCTATAGTCCGGCGCCAGACTTCCGGCGAACGCAATGTGGTGGCTCCTTTATCGGCCCCTCCCACATGCATACCATGTTCGCCACCTCACCTGCACTCCTGGATCGCAGAGGCCAGCGTGATTTTGCGGTCAAAGATCCAGAGCAGGTGAACTAATACCCCCGAAGCGTCCGTTCATCGCACCCTCTGGCAATCAGGCCTTAACCAAACCCACGTCATATATATAACAGCAATAATATTCTAGGCAATTTAACTGGCTTCAACAGTCACCACAATCGCCCGGAAACGTTCAGTCCATAGGAGGACGGCTCGCAGGTCGGCTGCCTCGCTTTAAATTTACTTTATAGTACAAATTAATATCGTGCACATATCCAAGCATAATTGTGTAAATCCTTCCACCTTGTCAGGAAGTACTCATGGTACGATCTCCGTCTACGGGTCGGCTGTTGATGACCCGGTCAGAGCGCGCGCACCCCTCATCACCCGCAGCACGGCCGCCATTTCAATTCTGGACGTAAATATCCTCTCCTCCACGCACCTGGTCACTGAGGTATTTAGTACGCGGGCACCGTTTCAAGTGGATCGTAGTTCTGACGCCATCCATTGCTGCACTCTATCTTATTTTATCCGGCCCTGCTCTACCGCTCCTCCAGTCCGTCACTGCCGAAATGCCACCACCGGTCTTTGCTGATGCCACTAGAGAATTTATATGCTTAATCTAATATATTTGCCTTTACATACACCGCATCGCATCGCACTACGCACACACTTCTCATATACTTCCCGCCGTCTCCGACATCTCCGTCCACTTCCTCCCCATCCTGAACTTATCCTATTTGGTCCCCCCATGAGACTGGTCGCTCCTAGCAATGAATTTGGTGAGAAGGCAAAAGCTGCGGAAGAGAATTTAGGTTGGTTCGGAAAGGTTTGGGGAAAGAGGATGACATGCCAGAAGTTTATCACTCACATGTCCGATGGTGAGTGGCGAGTGGCCTTGGCTGAGTGCTTCCTCTCCTCCATCCGAAAACTCAGCCATCTGACCACCGGTGGACGGCCCTCAGGCGTCGGTCCGGCGTCCACCGCCGCGCGTGTTCCAGACCCTTCTCCGTGCGTCCCTTCTCCCTTCCTCCTGTCCGTTCTGTTGTTGTTCTGTTCTCTTGAACTTACTATTGCTCCGCCCCTTTTTTTCCTGTACCCACTCCCAGGGCGTCGGGGCAAGTTCGCGCTTTTTGATTCGTGGAGTATTCTTCTGGCTTGGGTGGCGAAGTCGTCACGACCGGGCCACCGACCTCACGGGTCGATGACCCTTCTTCCGGGGGTAGTCCAGATGGTGTTTGCACCACCGGAAGCCAGCTGTTCGCGGGGCCGAACCGTTTCTTGCGCTCGCCGTCTGTTGTTGTCGGAACCGCCCTCTGATCTTTGGCGCCGGCGCCACTCGCGTTTGCCGCTTTCCGGGCAAATATTTGAAAGGGACGGGTAAGGTGACCGGAAGCTGGCTGGATGTCTGGCGGCCTGTTCGAATGGGAAAATATATACAAATTTTGGTGCCGAAAAAATGTAAGCGTCCTTACATAACCCCCTCTAAAATCCAAACTAAGCGTCGCACGAAAACGGAAGAGGTGTCATCGGAAAACGCTCGACGAGTAGTGCCCAGATCCACACCCTAAAACAATATCCTCCGAAAGTGACGTCACTGGGGGCTAGATATTCGTGACTTTTCACGACGTACATTATGTTTTTGGCTCTGGGGAGTTCATTTTGGGGATATTTGAAAAACACGAATTATTTGAAATCACAAAAGGGCAGCGAAATCGACTAGCGCCACAACATTTCCCTCCCCAAAATGAATTTTTGTTTTCTTTGAAAATTCAAAATTGTGAGCTTTAAGGTTTTCTTTAATTTTCCTTTCCTAATGGGTATAGCAGACCGATAAACGTTGCTGGAAGGCAACTTGCTCTTATAAAAATGCTTACTTTAGCCAAAATCTTCGATTTGAACTCTAATAGGCAAATGTGCCAAATTTGTAAGTAGTTGAAAACCCCCAAAAAAAGTATCTAGCACGTTTGGTGGATCCTAATGATAACCAAACGCTAAAGTTTTCATTAAAATATTTGCATCCGTTAAGGCATGACGACTGAACTTTTTTGGAGGTGACCACACTTGACCTAGATGAACTCGTTGACCCTAGATTGCCAGACTTCAGAAGTTTGGCATAACATGCCAATTTGATGTGGGAAAACGTAAGCCAAAATTCGGCGCGCTGCCCCGTGCCGTTCGTTCACTGTCCGCAAAAAAAAAACTGGGACGGTTGAAGACCTCCCCTCCGGTACGACGCGGGTTACGGTATCCACAAAGCAGGTTTTGCACATTTTGCCTCCACGAAGCAAGTATACAGGTTCTGGTTCATCTTGGTTAGATTAGGTTAGGTTAGGCTTTTCCTTTCAGTTGAAAAAAATAGAAACTTTTAAAAATATATTTTCCCAATAAATATATTTTCTGGAAGAACATATTTGGTTTGGCAAGGTTTTGGTTCATTTTTTAGTTGCTTTTTTAGATTAAAGCAAAACCAAAATCCTTTCCACGAATTCTGACATGGAAGGTTAAGTGGTAAATTCATGCTTGAAGTCGTTTTATGAATCCTTGGAATATGCACTTCTAATGCAGTGTTTATGAATGTGACTGACACCGATTAGGACCACTCATTTTCTGTACAATTGTTTACTTTTCAGTTTGTGGGCAAAGTAGAACCAAAAAGAGCCTTTGAGTTTGATAAAAACAATGTTTAAAAATGTATAAAAAAATGCAACAGAACCTAACACGGGCCCTGGACGGCCTTGGCAAATTACGTGCACTGGAGGGGGTGGATTCCTCCCCCTAAGATCTCAGCTGCTATTAAAGCTGGATAAACGAAATTCACAGGATGGATGGATATGATAGTGAACTCTATTGTGTGCAAATTTCATGGCCTTAGGTCAATATTTTCAAGGTCAAATTAGGTGAAAGTTTTTTAATTCTGGTTTTGCGTGGATTGGATTGTCATTGTCATGGATCGATGTGATTGTGTTTAAATGATCCAAAATGGACACCAATGATGTTTTGGGTATTACTAATCATGCAATACAGATGCTAGACCAGGCACTTAACCTCAAGTCACCTATATAGCAGCACTTTATCGGGTCATTACTTGCTCCAGTTACCGGAACCGGGCCGCCCGTCCGACTGCTCCATTGGGCGGCTCGGCGCACATCGACACCGCAAAGAAATGAGTGAAGTACATGAATACAGCATTGAAATGCTTCGGTACACAATCACAAGCAGTAGTTTTCAACATGTGTAGGGGGTAACATGCAAAGTGACATCAATCGCATGACGGTCATTTGCATTTATGTCAACATTCCAGTTGACCAAGTTTTGTTCCATTAACCTGTCATGAACTTGACCTGAGTTGACCTCGCCGACCAAACATGACTTTCAAACTATATAGCATAACAATACACATCAAATAATTCGCCATTGACGCCAAGAACACTTACCTTTTGCCAATATATTACAAGCTCATCAGCGCCGTTTTTTTTGCTGTCTGGCGCTGCGAATTATTTGATATTTTAACGGCCCATCAATCGCAAAAGAATCTGCCGATTTCCGTTTTCTGGCTTTATGCAACGCTTCGGTCATTTCTGAGCTGGTGCGCAAAGAGTGGCGTAAATTGGCCGGTAGAATCTGGAGTTATGTCTGAAAAACCGGAGGAGTGGGCGAATTTCCCCCCCCCTCCCCGACTCCACGGCGCGTGGTAACATAGCCTAACCTTCAATGGGAGATATAAGTATGGATTGATAATCAAATTGGGTATTTTGATAGATTTTTTTGTAAAAAGAACACTTTGTTGTTCTTTTTGTGGAAAGATAATTGCCTAAACTAAGATGTCTAGGAATATAAGTTTGTTAACTCAAAGGTGCATATTAAAGTATATGTCTGTCCTTATTTTCAGTCTGGATTCTCCATCTCAACATTTCAATCTTCTCCTTAAAGAGTAGCTTCTGCCTCCAACCTCTATGTCTCGACCTTCTGCCTGCACTGGAAGTTGTCCCCAGCCCAGCCTCTGCCTGCTGAGAGCCAGAGTTGCACTACCCTAATGAGACTAAGGACAGCTTGCTTATTCCTGTTATTCGAAGTAAGGAGTTCACATTAACAATTATCTCAATAATGAGTATTTTGGAGACAGCTGTTAATGTGGTCAGGTATACAGCAGGTCAGGGTGTTTGCACTGTGGACAGATTGGGCATACAACAAATATGTAGCCGGTTTACTGATTCTAGCTTACAATGCAAAAGATTGACAACTTTTGGATAATTTTTCCATTTTGTTTTCCTTGAACAAAGGTAAGCCTGTTACCGATGCCAGAATAATTTTACACGAGCCACGGTAAGTGTATACTGCAGTGCATTTTCGAGCATTGCTATCAATCCAAAAATAATGACAGCAATGGCACCCTCCAAAACCATTCCAGCCCTCTCATGGAAATCCTAGGCACACCATTGGGAGGATGCGCGTTTTTTTAAATTGGCCTACTTGTTTATAAGCAAAACTTCAATTGAAATTTTCAACTATATTCGTCGTATGTTTGATGTAAGCTGACTGGTGACCATGATTGTCTACCAGGATTTAAACCGGAATCGGAAGTTGGCTTCTGATAGCCGAACCACACTACCACAAATATTGCACGGACGGAGACATTGACAATGCTGATAGGCCCACTGAAATGCAGGTTCACGATATAATAACCATAATAACCATGAACATGGACAACTAAAAGCTCGTTCATTGACGATATCCTTACAGACACACACACACACACACACACACACACACACACACACACACACACACACACACACACACACACACACACACACACACACACACACACACACACACACACACACACACACACACACACACACACACACACACACACACACACACACACACACACACACACACACACACACACACACACACACACACACACACACACACACACACACACACACTCACACACACACTCACACACACACTCACACACTCACACACTCACACACTCACACACTCACACACACACTCACACACTCACACACTCACACACTCACACACACTCACACACTCACACACACACACACACACTCACACACTCACACACACACTCACACACACACACTCACACACACACTCACACACTCACTCACACACTCACTCACACACACACTCACACACTCACTCACACACTCACTCACACACTCACACGTTTGAATTTAGTAATGACTACGAGTGTCATTCGAGTCAGTAGAATCAGAAGCCGAAAAGAAAAGATCGTACAGAGGAGAAATGAAGAAAGTACATTTCATGACTGCAACAATATGGGATTGACTGCTTTTGTCGTCAGTTCTACCAACGAATATGCAACTGCCACCACCAACGACACGCCACCAACGATTCTGCAAACCCTACGCAACTATTCGTGATCGAGCAAATGCATTTTAGGAACATTAATCTTTGACCTGCTAGTTGTAGTCTAGATTGAGATAGATAAAGCAGGGTTAGATACCTACAAAATGCTTCTTCGATATGTGTGCCAATTGAAAAACTAAGGACACATCAATGTTTTGAAAACAGAAGACGGGCAGCTAGCTTCCGACAGCAGACATTTTTAAATATTGCAATGCATTGCTTACTTAACTATATGTGTCAATATGTCATGCAGATCATAGCCTCCGGCGAATCAACGATTATCTGGCTTCTATGGATTTTCCCGAATTATACAAGATGGAAAGAACCCCTGTAATGGTCAACAAGTGAAGGCAATCTATATATGCCCTAAGGCATGATGAAGAACAAAGCTCCTTCCGCTTCTGAATTTTGGAAAGAATTTTCCCTTTTCTTCTAGCCAGACCTGGCGAACATGATCGTAGATTACATAAATGAAGCAAAAGGAAGCGCGGTGTCTTCATATCGCACCGCTGTGGAGTGATAACATGAATAAGAAAGAGGATGTTGCGCTGAGTATTGACCCGTCCGTCTTGGGGAGGGGTCTTCAACCGTCCCCCTCAGTTTTTTTTTTCGCGGATAGTGAACGAACGGCGGGCGGCAGCGCACCCAAATTTGTGATGCCTTTTCCCACGTCAATTTGGCATGCTGTTTCAAAATTTGGAAGTCAGGTCGTCTAGGGTCAACGAGTTAGTCGACGTCAAGTGAGGTCACCTCCAAGAATGTTCAACCAGTCGGCACGCTTGAACGGATACAGGTATTTTAATGAAACTTTCAGAGTTTGCCTATCTCTAGGGATGCAACAAAGCGTATCTGGATTTTTTCGACTACATATAAATTTTGCATATTTGCCAATTGCAGTTCAACTACAAGATTCTGGCTAAAGTAAGTATTTTGATTAGGGCAAGTTGACTTCCAACAACGTTTCTCGGTCTGCTCTACCCATTGGAAAAGGAAAATTAAAGAAAACTTGAAAACTGAAACTATTGACATTTCAAAAAATGTTATTTATATTTTTTGGGGCCAGAAAGAATGCATTGTCCTGGTCGATTTCGCTGTCTTTTTCTCATTCTAAATAATTTTTGTGTTTTCATGTATCCCCAAAATGAACTCCCAGAGCCAAAAACATAATGTAAGCCGTGAATAGTCATGAAAATCTAACCCCCCTGGTGACGTCACTTTGTGGGGAAAAAAATAGTTTCAGGGGTGGTCTGGACGCTACTCGTCAAGCGCTTTCCGATGACACCTCTTTGGTTTTCGTGCGACGTTTAGTTTGGATTTTAGAGGGGTGTTACCATCCGCCCTCGCCCCCCGAGACGTGGTGTGAGGATCTGACCGGAGACGGCGCGGGTTAAGAATATATAGAGTTGCGTACTAAATAGTTTATATAATAGTGGCTAAGGCCTTGTCAAATATATTTCCGAGTGTCATGGGAAGTACGTTAATAATAGTCTTTCAAATTAAACGGGCTCAGTTTGAGGAACATTTTTTGGTTCTAACTTACGAAATCTACTGGATGTTGTGAATACTGCGAACATCATGACTTGGAGAAACAGAAGAAGCTAGGATTGACCCAACCAGTTAAGCCTTTTCGATTTTTTTCTATAACACTACACAATGTATTCCAGCTGTTGATACGTTAATTGCTATCTTGAACGTTTGAAGCTGGTTTTCCAACAAAAATGAAATATTTGGGAGAAAATGTATTATCCCATATGTGTTTGTGTAAGACAATGATATAGGGGGTACTCCCGCCAACGAAGTAAAATCACTCATGCATTTAGCGAAGGTCCTTTTACCCATTTAAAACCACACTATTTTCCTAGAGGCTCATTTGATACCAAAATGACGACGATTATACCCAAATTACAAGTAAGTGAAGACATGTTGTGGCATATTTAGCAGCATGGTGGACAGAAGAGGTCATGCAATTCGTAGATGGTACAATTCGTAGATTGTACGAGTTACCTTTTCGAGGAAGCGTAGAAAACCACTGTTTATCTGTTACTTATGCCTGTAGTGGAATACTGGCATTGCGTTCATGTAGTACACTCTCCGGACCAGGGTGAGGTTTTCTCGAGAGTCCCGCCCCACCTCCTCAGGTTTTCCCGGGATAGCTGCCGAATGAGGTGACACAGAGACACGAAACTGTAGTACGTTCATATATATATATATATATATATATATATATCTGATTTTGCATATCTTGAAACAGATTTGAGGACAAGATCGTCGGCCCTTGACTCCAAACAGGACAAGCACATAAATGTTCCCAAACATTCAAAGAGCCACCATTCGGAGTAATTACCACATATCAACGCCAAGCTCGGACCATGCTGTTCTTTCACCAAGGCGTACAACTCTTTGTAATTAGGGGCGCTTCGAATCGTTTGGAGGGGCGCCATTTCCTCGGATGGGAGCCACTGTTAAAATCCGTAGTGGGTGGGGGCCTAAAGACTGACAATTTGCTGAGCTGAGGATGGTGAATGGGTACACCGGTACATACAAAAGGGACATTTATTCCTCTCAATAGCCGCTCTTCGTCTAAAGAGGGCACCTATTCCTCTGATAGGGGTATCTTTAGCTTGCAAAATAACATACTAAACGATTGGGGGACGTGGTGCATTGAAGTCCATCGTGGGTGTTTTTCCCCGGTCAGAGAGTCGTCACACTTCTTTAGATTGGGGGAGGGGGGGCACATGCCCAAGTGTCCTTCCCTCTATTTAGAACCTCTGGTGCTGAATTTAGAACCCAAGCGCCAAACCTTTGCTTGCTCTTAATTCTAGACACCATGATTTTGATGACAAACACGCTGGGCTTGGTAATCTGACTTTTCGAAACTCACAAACATTGTTAAATATGGTGTGTTCATATAGCACCACACCAAACTATGGAGGATGCAATATTATTCATAGAAGCCTGTTCAAACCAGACGTTTACCTTTTCTGTGCGTTTCGCTTGCGCCTGAACGAAACAAAAATCAGTCAGCTGAGCTTCTTTTGCTTAAACGCGAAATTCCTGAAGGTGGTGCCTTTGTTTAAAGACTTCGCGTGGCAATGATACACCTACTATGAAACGCATACAAACATCAGCAAAACCCTCTGATTCCATTTGGAATTATCTGAAGAACCCACGTAGAATGTGCCGAAACCGGCATGTCTAAAGAAAATACCAATATTTATGTGCACAATAAGGTGTCACAATAAGCCGGAAACCAAACGAAAATGACAACAACCGAGACAAACAACCGGAAAATTAAATCCCTCGGGTTACTTTTTGCTTTGATCATCATTAGCAAGACAAGTTTTCGCACATAATTATTGTCGATCCGACACACTATAGACGTCGTCACAAATTTCCCTTGTCACTCCACCTTACGAGGTTTATATCCAAGTATCCTGGCTCGTTGCAACTTTCTAATGTGATAGCTAAAGAAATTACCTCAACAGATCATATACATTCACGTTTCATCTCTTTTTTGTATGCCTATACAAGTTGCACGATTTACGATTGCTAAGTTCTCCACTTGTTCTTGCACCTTGCGCGATATCGCGAACAATTTCAGAAAGCATGTCCCAAAGTCCGCACATGCAGTGGGGTTGTCCCTGGGCTCATCCAGTGAACTGGACCCACCCAAATGTTGGCGTCAGGTTTCCACTGTCAGGTTTTTGTCAAATACCGCATTTTCCGAAATTGGGACCCCATCAAGTAATAGCAGATGGAGCATTGTGATGCTGGGGTGGATGTGATGCTTATGAGCATTGAGAGAGCCATTCACAATGCATGTTTGTTGTGAAAGAAGTTGTCTCGGAAAATGACACAAGCAAGTACGGATTTAAGGGCCGAGAAGGGAAGCATGTGGGTGGGTGGGCCATCGGTATTTTCAGGTTTTTTTTCACTTAGAAATGCAGTTATGATCTTTTGTGCATAATATTAACGATATCGTAGGCCTTAGCTCCTCTATCTTGGCATAACATTATGGCAACTGCGGGGGATATCACCCCACAAATTCCGCAATAGAAGACTAGAAATCCTGACAATTTTCGCCCAAACGCGAACTGAACACAATGACTATTCAGTAGGATACTGTGCCTCGCAATCATTTGACTCCCCACAACTTTTTGTCTATTAAACCGCTCCGTCTCGGGGGGAGGGGGAGGGGGAGGGTCTTCAACCGCCGCCACCTAAGGTGGCGGCGGTTGAAGTTTTTTTCTCGCGAATAGTGGACTAACGGCACGAGGCAGCGCGCCCAAATTTGGCATACCTTTTCCCACGTCAATTTTGAAAGACGTTTCAAAATTTTGAAGTCAGGTCATCTAGGGTGAACGAGTTAGTGAAGGTCAAGTGAGGTCACCTCCAAAATGTTCAACCAGTCGTCACGCTTTAACGGATATAGATATTTCAATGAAACTTTCAGAGTTTGCTTATTTTTATGGATGCAACAAAACGTACTAGTAGAAGTTTTCATTTTTCTCGTTTTTGATCGCACATAAATTTTGCATATTTCCCTAGTTGCAGTCCAAATAGAGGATTCTGGGTAAAGTAAGCATTTTTTTTTTTGTTCGGGCAAGTTGACTTCCAACAACGTTTCTCGGTGTTCTCTACCCTTTGGGAAAGGTAAATTAAAGAAAACTTGAAAACTAAAAATTTTGAAATTTCCAAAAAATAAAATTTGTATTCTTGGGGGCAAAAAAGGCCTTGGTCGATTTCGCTGTCCTTTTCTTATTGCAAATAACTTGTTTTCATATATCCCCAAAATGAACTCCCAGAGCCAAAAACATGTAAGTCGTGAAAAGACGTGAAAACGTAGCCCCCTGGTGACGTCACTTTTGGGGAAGTTGTTTTGGGGGGTGAACCTGGACCCTATTCGTCGAGCGCTTTCCGATGACACCTCTTTCGTTTTTCATGCGATGCTTAGTTTGGATTTTAGAGGGGGAGGGGGGTACTAACCGCCCCACTGAGACGGGGTGTGAGGATCTGACCGAAAAGACGGCGCGGTTGGACTTCATGTATTTTGTATCCAAGTAATCAATAATAATAGTAACAACACAAATTATAATTATGTACATATATATAATATATATATAATATGTTAATATATACAATGTGTGTGTGTGTGTGTGTGTGTGTGTGTGTGTGTGTGTGTGTGTGTGTGTGTGTGTGTGTGCGCACTTGTACTTGGTGCAAACCGAGGCCATTTTCTGTTTGCACACTTAACAACGGAGGACGTGATATGTATAGCGAGGACATTTTTGCCGTCCTCGGTTTTCAAACTTCGTCTGAAGCATTGTCAGATGCTTCTGTTAAGCATTAAGCACTGCTAAGCATTGTCAGTCTCCAGACGGAGTTTCTCGCCTTCCTCGGTTTTAACCATATATGTGACCGTGTATGTCCAGCAGGTGTGTATGTGTGTACTGCGCAGACAAAGTGTGAGCAAGCCGAAAGTTGCAGTGCAGACGCGTCGCGCTCATGTTTGCAACTTGACACCACTCATGCTTGCAGCTTGGCGCAAGGCAGGACGGGCCGGTCGTCGGTAGGGTGCCGAGTTGGCTTCCGTCGACTCGGCTGGCGGCGGGCGGCCGGCGGCCGGCACACGCGTTTGAGGAAACGAATTGGCGCTTCGGTTAGGCCGATTTTTTACCAGTATTGTGGGATAGGACAGGGCTGAGGCTTGGAGGTTAGGAGCTGCGACAGCTATTATGGATATACTTTGCAATTGGTCGTTAGCGCAACACAGGGTAGAAACGTCTCGTGCGCCACATAAAGATGTAAGCGAAGTACGTTTTGAAACATCTTTGGGCCTACATCTTAACCCGCGCCGTCTCAGAGGAGGAGGCGTGTTTGTTGCATCCCTTACGGTTTTCCGCGGATAGTAAAAAAATAAAAACAGCGCACGGCAGCGCGCCAAAATTCGGCATACCTATTCCCACATCAAGTTGTTCTTTTGCGTGGAAATTTTGAAGTCCGGTCATTCACGGGGCTGAACTAGTCAAGGTCAAGACAGGTCACCTCCAAAAATGTTCAACCAATCGTCACACTTTAACGGGTAAAGATATCTGAATGCACTTTCAGCGTTTAATTTTCTTTATGGACGCAACGAAACGCACCAGAGGTATGGTTGAACTTTCCCTTTTTTATGGCATATTTGCTGAGCATATTTGCCCATTTAGGCTAAAATCGAAAATTGTGGCTCAAGTAAGCAATTTCCATGAGGCGACGTATACCCGAAACAACTTTTCTCGGTATGTTTTATCTATTAGAAACATAAAAAGTATTTAAGAATTGAACCAAAAATTGAGCAACATAAAAACAATTGGTATATTTGGCTGGGCGAACATTTTGCACAATGCCAATTTCGTCTTTCTATTCTGATTCCAATTAAGTTTTCTCAACGAAATTGAACTCTACAGAACATACATGACGTCAACCGTGACCACATAAACACCCTCAGTAGGATGTTGGGGTGGTTTTTAGCCGTACTCGTCGAGCGCTTTCCAATGAGACATCTTTCGGTTTCGTGCGACGTTTGGTTTCGAGATTGGAGGGGTATATAATGAATCCCTCCTGAGACGGGGTGTGAGGATCTGACCGGAATGACGGGGAGGGTTAACGTATTACTTCCGGATTTAATGTTTTATCGTTCAATCCGTCGCACTGACAACGAATGACTTCGTTCAGATTCCTAAACATAGATTATCATCATTTTACGTTGTTGCAGGAAACCCACTCCAATATTCAAGATGATAAAGTTCTGGAAAAAATAATAGGAATGAGACATATCCCTCACATATGGTGAAAGGAAACCTGATTCTGATATACTGCCATTCCTTCCATCTTTTCCTGAACATGTCAGCAAGATGGAAAATGCTCTTGTGGATGCGAAAGGAAGTTTATTAGTCGCTAAGTTCACCTTTGAATGTCCTAGAAGAAACCATTGGAGCTGTGCGCTTCAACCCAGCTTTACAATTTGGGTCAAGTCTTCTATTTTACCATCTTTCCCACATTCGCTAAATGGATTGCTTCCAAATGAATTAAATTGCATGCATATTCGTTCATCCTCTTCAGGCTGGCATCATCACAAGACCTGTTACTTAGACTGATCTGCTTTAGCAAACATTTTTGATCATATATGGGTGACCCTAGGCCAGGTTAAGCGAGCACGAAGGAAAGTTGCCAATATGCCAATAAGCGTACGTAATTTTGTACTGAAGCAACATGTACAATAGCACATTGATGCAGTCCACTTCGTTTGCTTTGGCCATGATGCGGCAGGGGTGACGGTTGCATGCCACCGTTTCTTATTTTTGGGGGAGGGAAATCATTACACAAAAGCATTCCGAACTTAGCGCAGTTTGGCTTCACGTGCATTAACCTCCGCCCGTGTGGGAGCTGCGAGGGGTTAGGCGGGTGTCAATGCATCCATTTTTTCGCGACTACGGAGGAACGGCGTGGGTTTGGGCGCCGCTGCTTGATGGGACTATCTATTGCAGACTTGATCAAATGAAAAATGAAAATGCCTGATCATATAACTGCGCTATGACGCCATAGGCGGAAATATATCTGTTATTGTTAAGGCAAGTGTGAATTATTGGCAATCAACGTCACTTATTGCCCACACATAAAAAATGTTGGATACGGTGAGATGATAGGCATCTAAGCTCATGTGCGTACATCAACTTGTTTCCAAAGCGATTGAAAGTTGCTGACGTATCTGGACCTATGATAATCATTTTCAGCTTCTGAGCCACTCGGGGTTTAGGCCGAGATACATATACTGAGAGTTTCGGTTGACTGGTTGGTTGGTTATTGGAGTTTAGGGGCTCATCGACTGCATCGGTCATTCAGCGCCCATATCATCGTCAGTCAAATAGTAAAATGCTAGCAAAACTCAGTCAGAATTGAATATCACGAGGTTAAGTACACATGATACCTTACCATGCTACGATTCTCATTTCGTCCGGTATAAAATCGAGTTAATGAATATATCACAGTGTAAATCAAAGAAAACTTGATTTCTGATAGGAAGCGGAAAAGCCCTCCCGGTTGAACAATTGATGACTTCCCTAAGTGAGAGAGAGAGAGAGAAGGTATATCCAAAATGACGCCTTCGCTCATGGTTAAGTCGGCTGCAGACAATCAGTACGTGACTGAGAGTTTCGGGGCATTCGGACTTCGGGTGCTTCGCACTGCATGAGTTCAGTATAGTAAACTCCGGCGTAAGCCTATAGCAACACTTATAATATCTAAATTTAGGTCTATGCATCCCATGAGAACGAAACAATCGGTTCTCTATTCCAAAATGATCAGAGCCAAGTAATTAGGTAGACCAAAAAGGCGCAGCTCAATGAAATAGTTTACGTACACTGATCTTTATTGACAACGTTTTATCTAGAATGGTAGATGCAATCCCTAAATCACCAGGCATCTCCTATATCAGTGAGGGACGCCCCAGTGCCAGTCAGGCTGTCCTCATTTTCCCGCGAGAGCCTCCTCTGTCAGATGGCTTCCTACGCCGATCACGGGGCCTCCTATGTCCGTCAGAGGCCTTCTGTATTGGTCATGGTAGTCCTTGTGTCTGTGAGGAGCCTTCTGTGTCAGTTACCTCTTGTATCGGAGAGAGTCGTTCCGTGTCGGTTTAAGAGTCTCCCGTGTCCCTCAACAACACAATTTTTATGGAGATTAGTGTGAATTTCCAAAAACTGAGTGAAAGTATTCATTGTCAGGGCCATTTTTTGTCACCTCCTCTTTAATTTTGATGAAGTGGAAGGCGCAGGCACATATGTTCATTCAGTTCCATCAACTTTAACCTCATAATTTACATTGACTGATGTGGCAGGACGCATCATGAGGTGTGGAGATGCTGTAGCGGACAAGGAACTTCAGATTTCTTGCGGCGTGGTCACTATTGAGCATACCACGGCATTTGCTAACGTAGGCGAAAGAACGCGAACAACTAACAAGTATACTTCTGAAACGTAACGCAGTGGTGACGACTTCTTTACCATTCCTTGGGCCGACATGATGGATGTGTCTGGCACTTTCAAATGTATGAATCATGATTCCTTGTCAGATGCTGAGGTCACACACCTCGTAATGGACCTGTCCAGGCGAGTGCATGTCAGTACTGTCGTCAGGGATGCATGCATCGGAGGAAGGGGGACACGGCGGGAGTACCCCTGACACTGCCAAAATATTGTATACACATTTCATACATAATAGCCATGGCTTGGATGAATTCATAAGCACTGCTCCTCGTGTTTGTCAGCAAACCAGCCTTAAGATGCTGATTCGCCTGTCAAATGCAACGAGGCATTCAGCGGCCAATTCGACGGCCGATTCGGTTAATTCAGTTCTTTATAAATGGAGCTGAACACAACAGGGCATAGACCACCGCTTTGGGTTGTGTTCGTCGCTACCCGCATCCAGTATCCGTCGTCAGCATGCAATGGCATGGGGAGATTTTAAGTTCTTTAGTGAGAGACATCCGTTGCATCTAGTGCTATGGTCCATCGGAGTAGTCGCCGAATAAAGTGAAGGGCTAGGTTTCAAGTCAGTAGACTGACATAAAAGGAGACGGAAAGTTTACTGATGGAGTTTGCGTTACATTTGCATTACATTGCATTGCATTGCATTTTGTCACCTTATCCAGACATTTTACAGATGTGGTTTACTTCTCTTCAAATATTTACAAACGGAGAATGTTAGCGAAGCGAAAGAAAAGCTAGCGTGGTGCATGTGACGAGCTGTCGCGATTAATACCCATTTGTATACTTCGGGTAACAAATGAATATCTTACATTAGCTAGGGCCTCGCAGTGAAGGGATTAATTAGACCCTCTAAGGTTTTCTGAAATAACTCATAATCCGTCTAAAGAATCACTTCGGTAATTTATCATATAACCCGACAATTGATGAACGTGCATGTCAAATGTTGAGGTGCAGTCCACTAACTTAACGAAGTTGGGGAACGCCAAAATCAGGTGACGCCATCTAGTGCAGTTTTTAAATGTGCATTAAATATATCTCACAAACCGTTTAAGATACGGCCAAAAGTTAACCTGTACTGAAGAGAGAAATTACTAAGGTAAAGCTAAGAAACAAAAAAGTAGCCCATGTGATGTGATCGGGTCAAACGGTAATTTACCTTTGGTATTTTGCACGCAATGTTGTCGTTAATTATTTATTAAAACCTGAATATGGGTACGGAGGGATTATATCCCTCAATGGTGTTCTAGGTTACAGGTCCCTCCCCGATTAGGCCACTGATGGATGACCCGATAAGAGTCGAGAATAGAGTTGTTCACTTTTTCTTCCAAACACTGGCATGAGACGTAGCACGAGCACAGCAGGTTCTGGCACCGCACGACACATGGCACAGCAAGCTGGATGATGGCACATAAAAAAGCATGGGGATAAAAAAGGGACCATCTAAACAACGAGGGAAATCATGATTGATGACGAAAGTAAGCAATACCAGAGATGCAAAACATGTCACACACGGACAGCATATCAGTCTCTACGTTTCAAAGTTATTCCACACATCATTGTTTCCCTTTTTCCTGGTAATCTTGGACAATTCAGTTCAACATCAAGACAATTTTAGATGTATGCTTTAATTGTATTACTAGGAGTACCGACACTGGCACGGCAGTGGCACGTAAAATTATGGCATTGTACAGCAAAAGGCTCATGTTCCCAGGATTACGGGTTGCCGTGTCTTGCCACTGCGCCAGAAAGTGGAAACTCTAGTCGAGAGTACGAGCATCGCAAAAATAAGACCCCCTCCCCGCGAGTTACACTAAGAGGCCACATGCTAACCAGTGACGTTTGTTCCGCGGTCACAAAAAAATGGGTGGCAATGTGATACGCTCCTGAACGTGAAAGGGTTAAAGTTAAGCGAACAAAAAGTGTGGTAAGAGCTGAACAATTCCACATGATGCTTCACCATCATCCCACATCCACAAAGGAGGCATTAATCCGCCGCCTTTCCGTATTCTGGCGAGTGAAAATGAAGTGTGTTAAGTCAATAAGTAGTTATATATATATATATATATATATATATATATATATATATATATATATATATATATATATATATTGTTTCAGTAAAATGTTATGCACACCTGTGGCAAGGTAGCTTCATGTCTGACTAAACACGGCCAGAAATGACCCGTTAATTGCATGATAGAAAATATTCGCCTAAGTACGTCGGGATAATACCACGCGCTTTAATAATGTCAGCTTCCAGACGAAAAACGGATATGTATGTAGGTTGTTTTCAGTGAATAGTATGTATATGTATGCAGTGAATAAATGACCACATCTGAAGAACGGGATCCGATCAGGAATCTTTTAAGTAGTCATGTTGGTGTATGCATGGCTTCGGCTATCATGCACTGATTTCGGTTTACACTCAGATCTGAACATGTCCCATCAAAATACACCAGGTTTAATTTCGGCTGGCCATTTTGTCAGCATAAACTAAAAATAATTGAAATTCAGAGTATCCTGACCAAATGTCCGCCTAAGCATGGAAGCGAACACAAATACCTGGCTTTCAGTACACATGGATCAGGATGCATGCATCGGTATGCATCACTATGCATGTTGCAACACATAAATATTGCTGAACATGTAACCACTTCTTGATTGCTGAATTAATTGAACGGAGTTTCGTCGCCGCCAGATATTCCTGGCAATTCTGGGATTTTTTTCATGGCAAACATCCACGAATATCAGTTTACTTAAAATGTGATGCACCTTTGTGATATTCGAATTTGGGCGGCAATTATATGCTTCAGCACCTAAATGCAATAGTTGTGAGATTGAATATCTACATAAGTTACAGTGTACGGACCACAGCCTATGCATACAAAAATTATACTGTCCGCATATGCAATGCGACCTAGATTATGGTGACTTAAAAATACCCTTCTCGAAGATGATTTTCATTTGCAGTGTGCGTAGAGATCAAAAATGAATTATGCTAGCGACAGCATAACCGGAACAATGCTTACGATTTGCGTTTGAATTTAGAAATGACCACGAGTGCCATTCGAGTCAGTAGAACCAGAAGCCGTAAAGAAAAGATCGTGCAGAGGAGAAAAGAAGAAAGTACATTACATGACTGCAACAATATTGGATTGACTGCTTTTGTCGTCAGTTCTACCAACTAATATGCAACTACCACCACCAACGACACGCCACCAACGATTCTGCCAACCATACGCAACTATTCGTGATCGAGCAAATGCATTCTAGGAACATTAATATTTGACCTGATAGTTATGGTCTAGATTGAGATGGATAAACAGGGTTAGATACCTACAAAATGCTTCTTCGGTATGTGTGCCCAATGAAATACTAAGGACACATCAATGTTTTGAAAACAGAAGACGGGCAGCTAGCTTCCGACAGCAGACATTTTAAAATATTACAATGCATTGCTTACTTAACTATATGAGTCAACATGTCATGCAGATCATAGCGACCGGCGAATCAACGATTATCTGGCTTCTATAGATTTTCCCGAATTATACAAAATGGAAAGAACTGTAATTGTCAACAAGTGAAGGCAATCTATATATGCTCTAAGGCATGATGAAGAACAAAGCTCCTTCCGCTTCTGGATTTTGGAAGGAATTTTCCCTTTTCTTCTGGCCAGACCTGGCCAACATGATCGTAGTTTACACAAATGAAGCAAAAGGAAGCGCGGTGTTTTCATATCGCACCGCTGTGGAGTGATAACATGAATAAGAAAGAGGATGATCCGCAGAGTATCAACCCGTCCGCCTCGGGGAGGGGTCTTCAACCGCACCCCCTCAGGTTTTTCGCGGATAGTGAACGAACGGCGGGCGGCAGCGCACCCAAATTTGTGATGCCTTTTCCCACGTCAATTTAGCATGCGGTTTCAAAATTTTTAAGTCAGGTCGTCCAGGGTCAACGAGTTAGTCGACGTCAAGTGAGGTCACCTCCAAAAAAGTTCAACCAGTCGTCACGCCTTAACGGATACAGGAATTTTAATGAAACTTTCAGAGTTTGCTTATCTCTAGGGATGCAACAAAACGTATCTGGATTTTGTTTTTGTTTTTTGACTGCATATACATTTTGCATATTTGCCAATTGCAGTTCAAATAGAAGATTCTGGCTAAAGTAAGCATTTTGATTTGGGCAAGTTGACTTTCAACAACGTTTCTCGGTCTGCTCTACCCATTGAAAAAGGAAAATTAAAGAAAACTTGAAAACTGAAACTTCTGCCATTTCAAAAAATTTAATTTTCATTTTTGGGGGGCCAGGAAAAATGTATTGCCGTGGTCGATTTCGCTGTCTTTTTCTCATTCTAAATAAATTTTGTGTTTTCATGTATCCCCAAAATGAACTCCCCAGAGCCAAAAAACATAATGTAAGTCGTGAATAGTCATGAAAATCTAGCCCCCCTGGTGACGTCACCTTTGGGGGAAATTCTTTTCAGGGGTGGATCTGGACCCTACTCGTCGAGCGCTTTCCGATGACACCTCTTTCGTTTTCGTGCAACGTTTTTTTTGAGGGGGTTACTATCCGCCCCGCCCCCCGAGACGTGGTGTGAGGATCTGACCGGAGAGACGGCGTGGGTTAAGAACATATAGAGTTGCGTACTAAATAGTTTCTATAATAGTGGCTAAGGCCTTGTCAAATATATTTCGGAGTGTCATGGGAAGTACGTGAATAATGGTCTTTCAAATTAAACGGGCTCAGTTTGAGGAACATTTTTTTTGTTCTAACTTGCGAAATCTACCGGATGTTATTAAATACTGCGACCATCATGACTTGGAGAAGCAGAAGAAGCCAGGATTGACGTAACCAGCTAAGCCTTTTCGATTTTTTCTATAACACTACACAATGTATTCCAGCTGTGGAGACGTTGATTGCTATCTTGAACGTTTGGAGCTGGTTTTCCAACAAAAATGAAATATTTGGGAGAAAATGTATTATCCCATATCAGTTTGTGTCAGACATAATGATATAGGGGGTTCTCCCGCCAACGAAATAAAATCACTCATGCATTTAGCGAAGGTCCCTTTACCCATTTAAAGCCATACTATTTTCCTAGAGGCTCATTTGATACCAAAATGACGACGATTATACCCAAATTACAGGTAAGTGAGGACACGTTGTGGCATATTTAGCAGCATGGTGCACAGAAGAGGTCATGCAATTCGTAGATTTTACGAGTTAACTTTTCGAGGAAGCGTAGAAAACCACTGTTTATCTTTTACTTATGCTTGTAGTGGAATACTCGCATTGCGTTCATGTAGTACTCTCTCCGGACCAGGGTGAGTCTCTCGAGAGTCCCGCCCCACCTCCTCAGGTTTTCCCGGGATAGCTGCCGAATGAGGTGACACATTGACACGAAACTGTAGTACGTTCATGTATATCTGATTTTGCGTATCTTGAAACAAATTTGAGGGCAAGATCATCGGCCCTTGACTCCAAACGGGACAAGCACAGAAATGTTCCCAAACATTTAAAGAGCCACCATTCGGAGCAATTACCGCAAATCAACGCCAAGCTTAGACCATGCTGTTCTTTCATCAAGGCGTACAACTCTTTGTAATTAGGGGCGTTTGGAATCGTTTGAAGGGGCGCCATTTCCTCGGATGGGAGCCACTGTTAAAAAAGGGGGGGGGGGGGGAAAAAAAAAATAATTTTTTGAGGGGAGGAGGGGGGGGAAAAAGAAAAAAAAAAAAAAAAAAATTTTTTTTTCTTTTTAACCCCCCTTTTTAAAAAGGGACCTTTTCTCCTTGGAGGGTTTTTTTTTCTTAAAATAATATTGAAGATTGGGGGACGTGGTGCATTGCAGTCTATCGTGGGTGTTTTTCCCCGGTCAGAGAGTCGTCACACTTCTTTGGATTGGGGGGGGCACATGCCCAAGTGTCCCTCCCTCTATTTAGAACCTCTGGTGCTGAGTAGCCCCATGCAAGTGGGCAGCGTCATCCCGATCGCTCCAATAGCCTGAGCACAGGACGATTTGGCAGTGGGCATGTTGGCGCCAAACCTTTGCTTGCTCTTAATTTTAGACACCATGATTTTGCTGACAAACACGCTGGGCTTGGTAATCTGACTTTTCGAGACTCACAAACATTGCTAAATATGGTGTGTTCTTATAGCAGCACACCAAACTATGGAGGATGCAATATTATCCATAGAAGCCTGTTCAAACCAGACGTTTACCTTTTCTGTGCGTTTCGCGTGCGCCTGAACGAAACAAAAATCAGTCAGCTGAGCTTCCTTTGGTTAAACGCGAAATTCCTGAAGGTGGTGCCTTTGTTTAAAGACTTCGCGTGGCAATGATACACCTACTATGAAACGCATACAAAAATCAGCAGAACCCTCCGATTCCATTTGGAATTATCTGAAGAACCCACGTAGAATGCGCCGAAACCGGCATGTCTAAAGAAAATACCAATATTTACGTGCGCAATAAGGTATCACAATAAGCCGGAAAACCAAACGAAAATTACAACAACCGAGACAAACAACCGGAAAATTCAATCCCTCGGGTTACTTTTTGCTTTGATCATCATTAGCAAGACAAATTTTCGCACATAATTATTGTCGATCCGACACACTATAGACGTCGTCACAAATTTCGCTTGCTGTCACTCCACCTTACGAGGCTTATATCCAAGGATCCTGACTCGTTGCAACTTTTTTAATAAGATCGCTAAAGAAATTACCTCCACAGATCATATACATTCACGTTTCATCCCTTTTTTGTATGCCTATACAAGTTGCACGAATTACGATTGCTAAGTTATCCACTTGTTCTTGCACCTTGCGCGATATCGCGAGCAATTTCAGAAAGCATGCCCCAAAGTCGGCACATGCAGTGGGGTTGTGCTGGGGCTCATCCAGTTGCCGACATCCATTGTGCGCAACAGGAAGCATGCCATGGGGACAGCTGTCCGCCTTTACCCATGACCGTTATGCACACGTTTTGTCATGCATAGTGCACGTTGTCACTACCTAGAACGAGGATCTGAAACCAAGCAGATGACGTAAAAATTTAAGCCATGGAACGTTCACAGGTTCGCTAAAAACCGACGAAACTTCGATACACATAATGTGTTAAAGTCGATTCCTCAGCACTCTTGTATAAAACCTGCTACGGGACCACGAGCATTTTTATTTAGAACCCGTAGGCTACGGTAGCAAATAGACTACCTTTGTCGTCACTTCTACATTTTGTTGGATCGACGTGCAATTTTGTATGCATGCTTACGTTATCAAGGGCAATTGAAAGAAGATGCATCCAGAAGGATTTTTGTTTGACTGTTAGGGGTACACCCTTGTGCACAAAGGTCGGGACCTAAAGTTGTGCAATGCTCAGTCATTGCTACTGCCGTCAAGTATTCATCATTTGTAATGATTTCTGTAGATTTTCATGTCGTTAATTCCCAAGTTCAATGTGAAGTGCAATAAATCCGGGAAAAAATGAGACCATATGCGAAGACTGAGTTTCCTACATCTTTGGTGTAGTCTCAGTCCGACCACATTTACCTCCGCCCCACCAACACTTTGTTCTCTCAACGTGGGGCCATGTGAGGAGGGTTTTATCAACCAAATTGGGAATCACACTGCATCCATGTGTTGGGCCACACTAAAAGTTTTTTTTCTTCTAACTACTCCATCCATGATTTTGGTTGTAGGTTGCAATGAAAATGGGGCGGTTTGGCCCGTCAATTGGTTAGCTGTATCCTCCAGTGAACTGGACCCACCCAAATGTTGGCGTCAGGTTTCCACTGTCAGGTTTTTGACAAATACCGCATTTTCACGAAATTGATCAGACCCCATCAAGTAATGGCAGATGGAGCATGGATCCCAAATGCCCCAGAAGTGGCGGCGTCCACGATCAAAGCTAACAATGATGATACAGTTGCACGACTAAATTATAAAACGTCAAGTTCGTTACGAATTCAAATCAAATCCGAATCGAGCAAAGTATATTTTCTACGCTCCTAACAAAAAACCGTATGACATTGACAACTTTTAGCTTAACCTTCACTGGACTGATAGCCCTTGCGGTTCGCAGAATTCCCAGAACGGAAACCTGGCTACGCCATTGTGAATGAAGTTCTCTCGGAAAATGACACAAGCAAGTACGGACTCAAGGGCCGAGAAGAGAAGCATGTGGGTGGATGGGTCCTTCGGTATTTTCAGGCTATTTTCAATTAGAAAATGCAGTTATGATCTTAGCATAATATTAACGATATCGTAGGCCTTAGCTCCTCTACCTTGGCATAAATATTATGGCAGCTGCGGGGGATATCACCCCACAAATTCCACAATAGGAGACTAGAAACTTGACAATTTTCGCCCAAACGCGAACTGAACACAATGACTATTCAGTAGGATACTGTGCCTCGCAATCATTTGTCTCCCCACAACTTTTTGTCTCAAACACAGCATGTTTTTCGATGATAGTGGTCCTACGCTAAGGAAGCCTCCATCAGTGGCACTAGGTTAACCCGTCCTGTCTCGGGGTGGGGGGTCTTCAACGGCCTCCACCTCAGGTTTTTCGCGGATAGTGAACGAACGGCGCGTGGCAGCGCGCCAAAATTCTGTGTACCTTTTTCCACATCAATTTGGCATGTTATGTCAAAATTTGTAAGTCAGGTCATATAGGGTCAACGAGTTAGTCAAGGTCAAGTGAGGTCACCTAAAAAAAGTTCAATCAGTCGTCACGCTTTAACGGATACAGATATTTTGTTCAAACTTTCAGCATTTTCCTATTTTTATGGGTGCAACAAAAGTACGAGAGGAATTTCTCATTTTCCGTTTTTGACTACACATAAATTTTCCATATTTGCCTCTTGCACTTCAAATATAATATTCTGGCTAAAGTAAGCATTCTTTATCAAAGTAAGTTGACTTCCAACAACATTTCTCGGTCTGCTCTATCCGCTATAAAAGGAAAATTAAAGAAAACTTTAAAACTCAAAATTTTGAAATTGAAGAAAAAATTGGGGGGGGGGGAAAAATTGTTATGGCGCTGGTAAATTTCGCTGTCCTTTTCTGATTCCAAATAATTTTTTTTTCTCGAAAATCCACAGAGCCAAAAACATGTAAGCCGTGAAAAGTCGTGAAAATCTATCCCCCCTAGTTAAATCATTTTTTAGGGGGAAATTGTTTTGTGGGGTGGATTCGGACCCTACTCGTCGAGCGCTTTCCGATGACACCTCTTTCGTTTTCGTGTGACGCCTAGCTTGGATTTTAGAGGGGGTTACTATCCCCCCCGAGACGGGGTGTGAGGATCTGACCGTAAAGACGGCGCGGGTTAATTAGACCTCACACATGGCGATTATCACCGACTCCCAAAACCGCACAGACGCATCAATTATCACATACCACATACACACTGCTCTCGGATGTCAGAGGGAGTTCTCGTTACTGACCGCCAGGCGATAGTCCTCGGTATTGACGATAAACATGCATGGTGAACATGAGACGATACACACAATGTCCTCGGTTTTGCCGATGTCCTCGGTATTCCAAATCACATTGGAAGCCGACGATTGGAAGTTTTCTCCCAAATCTACCCTCTATCTTACCCGGCAGATCTTGCTCTATGACAGATAAAAAATTGATGCTTCTCTAGTGAAAACTAAGGGGTGTCCTCGTTAGTGACGGCCAGGCCATAGTCCTCGGTAGTCACGGCAAACACGTATGTGTGTGTGTGTGTGTGTGTGTGTGTGTGTGTGTGTGTGTGTGTGTGTGTGTGTGTGTGTGTGTGTGTGTGTGTGTGTGTGTGTGTGTGTGTGTGTGTGTGTGTGTGTGTGTGTGTGTGTGTGTGTGTGTGTGTGTGTGTGTGTGTGTGTGTGTGTGTGTGTGTGTGTGTGTGTGTGTGTGTGTGTGTGTGTGTGTGTGTGTGTGTGTGTGTGTGTGTGTGTGTGTGTGTGTGTGTGTGTGTGTGTGTGTGTGTGTGTGTGTGTGTGTGTGTGTGTGTGTGTGTGTGTGTGTGTGTGTGTGTGTGTGTGTGTGTGTGTGTGTGTGTGTGTGTGTGTGTGTGTGTGTGTGTGTGTGTGTGTGTGTGTGTGTGTGTGTGTGTGTGTGTGTGTGTGTGTGTGTGTGTGTGTGTGTGTGTGTGTGTGTGTGTGTGTGTGTGTGTGTGTGTGTGTGTGTGTGTGTGTGTGTGTGCACTTGTACTTCGTGCAAACCGAGGCCATTTTCTGTTTGCACACCTGACAACCGAGGACGTGATGTGTATAGCGAGGACATTTTTGACGTCCTCGGTTTTCAAACTTCGTCTGAAGCATTGCCAGATGCTCACCAGTCTCCAGACGGATTTTTTCGCCATCCTCGGTTTTGACCATATATGTGACCGTGTGTGTCCAGCAGGTGTGTGTGTGTGTACTACGTAGACAAAGTGTGAGCAAGCCGAAAGTTACAGTGCAGACGCGTCGCGCTCATGTTTGCAACTTGACACCACTCATGCTTGCAGCCTGGTGCAAGGCACGACGGGCCGGTCGTCGGTAGGCTGCCGAGTTGGCTTCCGCCGACTCGGCTGGCGGCGGGCGGCCGGCGGCCGGCACACGCGTTTGTGGAAACGAATTGGCGCTTCGGTTAGGCCGATTTTTTACCAGTATTGTGGGATAGGACAGGGCTGAGGATTGGAGGTTAGGAGCTGCGACAGGTGTTATGGACATACTTTGCAATTGGTCGTTAGCGCAACAGAGGGTAGGAACACCTCGTGCGCCACATACAGATTTAAGCGAAGTACGTTTTGAAACATCTTTGGGTCTACATCTTAACCCGTCCCGTCTCGGGGGGGGGGTCTTCAACCGCCCCCCTCCTCAGGTCTTTTCGCGGATAGCGGACGAACGGCGCGCGGCAGCGCGCCCAAATTTGGCATACCTTTTCCCACATCAATTTCACATGCTTATTCAGAAAATTTAGGTCAGGTCATCTAGGGTCAACGAGTTAGTCGAGGTCAAGTGAGGTCACCTCCAAAAAAGTTCAACCAGTCGTCACGCTTTAACGGATACAGATATTTTAATGAAACTTTCAGCGTTTGCTTATCTTTACGGATGCAACAAAACGTACGAGTTGAATTTTTCATTTGTTTCGTTTTTGACTACATATAAATTTTGCGTATTTGCCATATTGCAGTTCAAACACAGGATTCTGACTAAAGTAAGCATTTTTTATTAGTGCAAGTTGACTTCAAACAACATTTCTCGGTCTGCTCTACAGATTGGAAAAGGAAAATTAAAGACAACTTGAAAATTCCAAATTTTGAAATTTCAAAAAAAAAATTATCTTGGGGGGGGGGGCAAAAAAATTATACCCCTGGTCGATTTCGTTGTCCTTTTCTCATTCCAAATACATTTTGTTTCTTTCATATATCCCCCAAAATGAACCCCCCAGAGTAAAAAAACATAATGTAAGTCGTGAAAATCTAGCCCCCTTGGTGACGTCACTTTTGGGGGAAAATTTTTGGGGGGTGGACCCAGACCCTACTCGTCGAGCGCTTTCCGATGACACCTCTTTCGTTTTCGTGCGATGCTTAGTTTGGATTTTAGAGGGGGGATCTTCAACCGCCCCCCCCCGAGACGGGGTGGGAGGATCTGACCGGAATGACGGCGCGGGTTAACCCGCGCTGTCTCAGAGGAGGAGGCGTGTTTTTTTCCATCCCTTAAGGTTTTCCGCGGATAGTAAAAAAAAATAAAAACGGCGCACGGCAGCCCGCCAAAATTCGGCATACCTATTCCCACATCAAGTTGTTATTTTGCGTGGAAATTTTGAAGTCGGGTCATTCACGGGGCCGAACTAGTCAAGGTCAAGTCAGGTCACCTCCAAAAATGTTCAACCAGTCGTCACACTTTAACGGGTAAAGATATTTGAATGCACTTTCAGCGTTTAATTTTCTTTATGGACGCAACGAAACGCACCAGAGGTATGGTTGAACTTTCGCCTTTTTATGGCATATTTGTTTAGCATATTTGCCTATTGAGCCTAAAATCGAAAATTGTGGCTCAAGTAAGCAATTTGCATGAGGCGACGTTTACCTGAAACAACTTCTCTGGGTATGTTTTATCTATTAGAAACATAAAAAAGTATTTAAGAATTGAACTAAAAATTGAACAACATAAAAACAATTGGTATATTTGGGTAGGCGAACATTTTGCACAATGCCAATTTCGTCTTTCTATTCTGATTCCAATTAATTTTTCCCCACGAAATTGAACTCCACAGAACATACATGACGTCAACCGTGACCACATAAACCCCCTCAGTAGGATGTTGGGGTGGTTTTTAGCCGTACTCGTCGAGCGCTTTCCAATGAGACATCTTTCGGTTTCGTGCGACGTTTGGTTTGGAGATTGGAGGGGTATATAATGAATCCCTCCTGAGACGGGGTGTGAGGATCTGACCGGAATGACGGGGAGGGTTAACGTATTGCTTCCGGATGTAATGTTTTATCGTTAAATCCGTCGCACTGACAACGAATGACTTCGTTCAGATTCCTAAACATAAATTATCATCACCATATTACGTTGTTGCAGGAAACCCACTCCAATATTCAAGATGATAAAGTTCTGGAAAAAATAATGGGGATGAGACATATTCTTCACATATGGTGAAAGGAAACCTGATTCTGATATACTGCCATTCCTTCCATCTTTTCCTGAACTGGTCCGCAAGATGGAAAATGTTCTTGTGGATGCCAAAGGAAGTTTATTAGTCGCTAAGTTGACCTTCGAATGTCCTAGAAGAAACCATTGGAGCTGTGCGCTTCAACCCAGCTTTACAATTTGGGTCAAGTCTTCTATTTTACCATCTTTCCCACGTTGGCTGAATGGATTGCTTCCAAATGAATTAAATTGCATGCATATTCGTTCGTCCTCTTCAGGCTGGCATCATCACAAGACCTGTTACTTAGGCTGATCTGCTTTCGCAAACATTTTTGATCATACATGGGTGAGCCTAGGCCAGGTTAAGCGAGCACGAAGGAAAGTTGCCAATATGCCAATAAGCGTACGTAATTTTGTACTGAAGCAACATGTACAATAGCACATTGATGCAGTCCACTTCGTTTGCTTTGCCCATGATGCGGCAGGGGTGACGGTTGCATGCCACCGTTTCTTATTTTTGGGGAGGGGAAATCATTACACAAAGGCATTCCGAACTTAGCGTAATTTGGCTTCATGCGCATTAACCTCCGCCCGTGTGGGGGCTGCGAGGGGTTAGGCGGGTGTCAATGCATCCATTTTTTCGCGACTACGGAGGAACGTCGTGGGTTTGGGCGCCGCTGCTTGATGGGACCATCTATTGCGGACTTGATCAAATGAAATATGAAAATGCCTGATCATATAACTGCGCTATGACGCCATAGGCGGAAATATATCCGTTGTTGTTAAGGCAAGTGTGAATTATTGGCAATCAACGTCACTTGTTGCCCACACATAAAAAATGTTGGATACGGTGAGATGATAGGCATCTAAGCTCGTGTGCATACATCAGCTTGTTTCCAAAGTGATTGAAAGTTGCTGACGTATATGGACCTATGATAATCATTTTCAGCTTCTGAGCTACTCGGGGTTTAGGCCGAGATACATATACTGAGAGTTTCGGTTGGCTGGTTGGCTGGTTATTGGAGTTTAGGGCTCATCGACTGCATCGGTCATTCAGCGCCCATATCATCGGCAGTCAAATAGTAAAATGCTAGCAAAAGTCAGCCAGAATTGAATATCACGGGGTTAAGTACAAGTGATACCTTACCATGCTACGATTCTCATTTCGTCCGGTATAAAATCGAGTTAATGAATATATCACAGTGTAAATCAAAGAAAACTTGATTTCTGATAGGAAGCGGAAAAGCCCTCCCGATTGAACAATTGATGACTTCCCTAAGTGAGAGAGAGAGAGAGAGGTATGTCCAAAATGACGCCTTCGCTCATGGTTAAGTCGGCTGCAGGCAATCAGTACGTGACTGAGAGTTTCGGGGCATTCGGACTTCGTGGTGCTTCGCACTGCATGAGTTCAGTATAGTAAACTCCGGCGTAAGCCTATAGCAACACTTATAATATCTAAATTTAGGTCTTTGCATCCCATGAGAACGAAACAATCGGTTCTCTATTCCAAAATGATCAGAGCCAAGTAATTAGGTAGACCAAAAAGGCGCAGCTCAAGAAATAGTTTACGTACACTGATCTTTATTGATAACGTTTTATCTAGAATGGTAGATGCAATCCCTAAATCACCAGGCATCTCCTATATCAGTGAGGGACGCCCCAGTGGCCTCACTGATTCAGGCTGTCCTCATTTTCCCGCGAGAGCCTCCTCTGTCAGATGGCTTCCTACGCCGATCAGGGGGCCTCCTATGTCCGTCAGAGGCCTTCTGTATCGGTCATGGTAGTCCTTGTGTCTGTGAGGAGCCTTCTGTGTCAGTTACCTCTTGTATCGGAGAGAGTAGTTCCGTGTCGGTTTAAGAGTCTCCCGTGTCCCTCAACAACACCATTTTTATGGAGATTAGTGTGAATTTCCAAAAACTGAGCGAAAGTATTCATTGTCAGGGCCATTTTTTGTCACCTCGTCTTTAATTTTGATGAAGTGGGAGGGGCAGGCACATATGTTCATTCAGTTCCATCAACTTTAACCTCATAATTTACATTGACTGATGTGTCAGGACGCATCATGAGGTGTGGGGATGCTGTAGCGGACAAGGAACTTCAGATTTCTTGCGGCGTGGTCACTATTGAGCATACCACGGCATTTGCTAACGTAGGCGAAATAACGCGAACAACTAACAAGTATACTTATGAAGCGTAACGCAGTGGTGACGACTTCTCTACCATTCCTTGGGCCGACATGATGAATGCGTCTGGCACTTTCAAATGTATGAATCATGATTCCTTGTCAGATGCTGAGGTCACGCACCTCGTAATGGACCTGGCCAGGCGAGTGCATGTCAGTACTGTCGTCAGGGATGCATGAACCGGAGGAAGGGGGACACCGCGGGAGTACCCCTGACACTGCCAAAATATTGTATTCACATTTCGTACATAATAGCCGTGGCTTGGATGAATTCATAAGCACTGCTCCTCGTGTTTGTCAGCAAACCAGCCTTAAGATGCTGATTCACCTGTCAAATGCAACGTGGCATTCAGCGGCCAATTCGACGGCCGATTCGGTTAATTCAGTTCTTTATAAATGGAGCTGAACACAACAGGGCATAGACCACCGCTTTGGGCTGTGTTCGTCGCTACCCGCATCCAGTATCCGTCGTCAACATGCAATGGCATGGGGAGATTTTAACTTCTTTGGTGAGAGACATCCGTTGCATCCATTGCTATGGTCCATCGGAGTAGTCGCCGAATAAAGTGAAGGGCTAGATTTCAAGTCAGTAGCCTGACATAAAAGGAGACGGAAAGTTTACTGATGGAGTTTGCGTTACATTTGCAGTGCATTGCATTGCCTTGCATTTTGTCACCTTATCCAGAAATTTGACAGATGTGGTTTACTTCTCCAAGTATTTACAAACGGGGAATGTTAGCGAAGCGAAAGAAAAGCTAGCGTGGTGCATGTGATCAGCTGTCGCGATTAATACCCATTTGTATACTTCGGGTAACAAATGAATATCTTACATTAGCTTGGACCTGGCAGTGGAGGGATTACTTAGACCCTCTAAGGTTTTCTGAAATAACTCATAATCCGTCTAAAGAATCACTTCGGTAATTTATCATATAACCCGACAATTGATGAACGTGCATGTCAAATGTTGAGGTGCAGTCTACTAACTTAACGAAGTTGGGGTACACCAAAATCAGGTGACGTCATCTAGTGCAGTTTTTAAATGTGCATTAAGTATATCTCACAAACCGTTTAAGATACAGCCAAAAGTTAACCTGTAGTGAAGAGAGAAATGACTAAGGTAAAGCTAAGAAGCAAAAAAAGTAACCCATGTGATGTCATCGGGTCAAACGGTAATTTGCCTTTGGTATTTTGCACGCAATGTTGTCGCTAATTATTTTTTAAAACTTGAATATGGGTACGGAGGGATTATATCCCTCAATAGTGTTCTAGGTTACAGGTCACTCCCCGATTAGGCCACTGATGGATGACCCGATAAGAGTCGAGAATAGAGTTGTTCACTTTTTCTTCCAAACACTGGCATGAGACGTAGCACGGGCACAGCAGGTTCTGGCACCGCACGACACATGGCACAGCAAGCTGGATGATGGCACATAGAAAAGCATGGGGATAAATAGGGACCATCTAAACAACGAGGGAAATCATGATTGATGACGAAAGTAAGCAATACCAGAGATGCAAAACATTTCACACACTGACAGCAGCTCAGTCTCTACGTTTCAAAGTTATTCCACACATCATTGGTTAAGCCCTTTTTCCTGGTAATCTTGGACAATTCAGTTCAACATCAAGACAATTTTAGATATATGCTTTAATTTTATTACTAGGGGTACCGACACTGGCACGGCAGTGGCACGGAAAATCCTGGCATTGTACAGCAAAAGGCTCATGTTCCCAGGATTACGGGTTGCCGTGTCCTGCCACTGCGCCAGAAAGTGGAAACTCTAGTCGAGAGTACGAGCATCGCAAAAATAAGACCCCCTCCCCGCGAGTTACACTAAGAGGCCACATGCTAACCAATGACGTTTGTTCCGCGGTCGCGAAAAATGGGTGGCAATGTGATACGCTCCTGAACGTGCGAAGGTTAAAGTTAAGCGAACAAAAAGTGTGGTGAGTGCTGAACGATTCCAGATGATGCTTCCCCATCATCCCCCATCCACAAAGGAGGCATTAATCCGCCGCCTTTCCGTATTCTGGCGAGTGAAAATGAAGTGTGCTAAGTCAATAAGTAGTTATATATATATATATATATATATAATATATATATATATATATATATATATATATGTTTCAGTAAAATGTCATGCACACCTGTCTGACTAAGCACGGCCAGAAATGACCCGTTAATTGCATGAAAGAAAATATTCGCCTATGTACGTCGGGATAATACCACGCGCTTTAATAATGTCAGCTTCCAGACGAAAAACGGATATGTATGTAGGTTGTTGTCAGTGAATAGTATGTATATGTATGCAGTGAATAAATGACCATATCTGAAGAACGGGATCCGATCAGGAATCTTTTAAGTAGTCATGTTGGTGTATGCATGGCTTCGGCTATCATGCACTAATTTCGGTTTACACTCGGATCTGAACATGTCCCATCAAAACACACCAGGTTTAATTTCGGCTGGCCATTTTGTCAGCATAAACTAAAAATAATTAAAATTCAGAGTATCCTGACCAAATGTCCGCCTAAGCATGCAAGCGAACACAAATACCTGGCTTTCAGTACACATGGATCAGGATGCATGCATCGGTATGCATCACTATGCATGATGGAACACATAAATATTGCTGAACACGTAACCACTTCTTGATTGCTGAATTAATTGAACGGAGTTCCGTCGCCGCCAGATATGCCTGGCAATTCTGGGATGTTTTTCATGGCAAACATCCACGACTATCAGTTTACTTAAAATGTGATGCACCTTTGTGATATTCGAATTTGGGCGGCAATTATATGCTTCAGCACCTAAATGCAATAGTTGTGAGATTGAATATCTACATAGGTTACAGTGTACGGACCACAGCCTATGCATACAAAAATCATACTGTCCGCATATGCGATGAGACCTATATTATGGTGACTTAACAATACCCTTCTCGAAGATGATTTTTCATTTGCAGTGTGCGTAGAGATCAAAAATGAATTATGCTAGCGACAGCATAAACGGAACAATGCTTACGATTGGCGTTTGAATTTAGAAATGACCACGAGTGCCATTCGAGTCAGTAGAATCAGAAGCCGTAAAGAAAAGATCGTGCAGAGGAGAAAAGAAGAAAGTACATTACATGACTGCAACAATATGGGATTGACTGCTATTGTCGTCAGTTCTACCAACGAATATGCAACTACCACCACCAACGACACGCCACCAACGATTCTGCCAACCATACGCAACTATTCGTGATCGAGCAAATGCATTCTAGGAACATTAATCTTTGACCTGCTAGTTATGGTCTAGATTGAGATGGATAAAGGAGGGTTAGATACCTACAAAATGCTTCTTCGGTATGTGTGCCCAATGAAATACTAAGGACACATTAATATTTTGAAAACAGAAGACGGGCAGCTAGCTTCCGACAGCAGACATTTTTTAATATTACAATGCATTGCTTACTTAACTATATGAGTCAACATGTCATGCAGATCATAGCGACCGGCGAATCAACGATTATCTGGCTTCTATAGATTTTCACGAATTATACAAAATGGAAAGAACTCCTGTAATAGTCAACAAGTGAAGGCAATCTATATATGCTCTAAGGCATGATGAAGAACAAAGCTCCTTCCGCTTCTGGATTTTGGAAGGAATTTTCCCTTTTCTTCTGGCCAGACCTGGCCAACATGATCGTAGATTACATAAATGAAGCAAAAGGAAGCGCGGTGTTTTCATATCGCACAGCTGTGGAGTGATAACATGAATAAGAAAGAGGATGATCCGCAGAGTATTAACCCGTCCGTATCGGGGAGGGGTCTTCAACCGCCTCCCCTCAGGTTTTTCGCGGATAGTGAACGAACGGCGGGCGGCAGCGCACCCAAATTTGTGATGCCTTTTCCCACGTCAATTTGGCATGCTGTTTCAAAATTTTGAAGTCAGGTCGTCTAGGGTCAACGAGTTAGTCGACGTCAAGTGAGGTCACCTCCAAAAAAGTTCAACCAGTCGTCACGCTTTAACGAATACAGGTATTTTAATGAAACTTTCAGAGTTTGCTTATCTCTAGGGATGCAACAAAACGTATCTTTTTTGTTTGTTTTTTGACTACATATACATTTTGCATATTTGCCAATTGCAGTTCAAATATAAAATTCTGGCTAAAGTAAGCATTTTGATTAGGGCAAGTTGACTTTCAACAACGTTTCTCGGTCTGCTCTACCCATTGGAAAAGGAAAATTAAAGAAAACTTGAAAACTGAAACTTTTGACATTTCAAAAAATGTAATTCTTATTTTTTGGGGGGGACCAGGAAAAATGCATTGCCCTGGTCGATTTCGCTGTCCTTTTCTCATTCTAAATAAATTTTGTGTTTTCATGTATCCACCAAAATGAACTCCCAGAGCAAAAAACATAATGTAAGTCGTGAATAGTCATGAAAATCTAGCCCCCTTGGTGACGTCACCTTTGGGGGAAATTCTTTTCAGGGGTGGATCTGGACCCTACTCGTCGAGCGCTTTCCGATGACACCTCTTTCGTTTTCGTGCGACGTTTAGTTTGGATTT